>CAUOPZ010000377.1:10000-25000 GCA_963457665.1 Thysanoteuthis rhombus
TTAAAGCTACAATAGATCTTATGAGTGCCATTTCTACACTTACTCTGTGGAACAGATTAGTTTTATATGGATATGTCAACTTTGACACTGAGATTTACATTTCAGCTTCATTAAAAGGGTAGTTTAGGTGACTTACCAAAAAATGGCTTGTAAATTTATTTTGTTTTTGTTTTTATTTATTTTGAATTTGCACCAAAATTTTTGAATTGCATTTTAGTAGAATACCCCTTACTTTGCTAACAGTAAAGCTAGGGTTAGAAATCTAAAGCACTGTAGTATCTGGAAAAAAAAAACTGAAATAATCCCCCACATACACACTCACACCTTTTTTGTGTACTTCTACTTTGTACCTCTTTCCCTCTCCTACTCCTCTTCATATTGCAACTCCATCCTGAGAATCTCTTTTCATTCCTCTCAACATTAAATTTTTATTTTGGAAGTGTGATAGATGGCTGAACATGTTGCTTTTATTATAGTATAAAAAAGTGTGACTGGCAGATGGATATGCTACTTATAACACTAACACTAGCATAATCCCATCATTTTTAAATGGTGGTATATATGTGTTATATAGTTAATTTTTAATTTCCAAATGATTTAGGAAGGGGTATAATCACAAGGGAAAACTTGAAAATTTTTAGAATACTTCAATGGGATGTAGGAACAATTTCTATCTTGGAATTTTCTCCAATCTTTTTTTCTGCATATGGCACTGAGATTTCAATGATGAAATAAAATTAAAATGAGTTTAGCAGGTATTTTTCCTGGGTCAGGTGTTCACATGAATCCCTAAGAAAGAATACACAGGCTTGTGTGGACAGGGGAGATGACTCTGGTCATGCAGTGATTTGGGATTTCGGTTAAACATGAAGTTTTACTCTCTTGTTCACTGTTATCTTGGCGTAATGGTTATCGTACCAAACTGTCAATCCGTTAGAACCACCCCAAGTTGCATTGTCTCATACCAGAACACATCAGCCTGGATTTTTGAATTGTTTGGCATCTTACAAATAATCAAATATAAATGATTATCTAATCCTCAAAAATGGCCAGGTTCCTAACATGTATTCAACAATTAATGTTAAATGTACTTAATTTGAGCCTGATGGAATGGATTTGATGATGATGAATATGTGCCAAGGATCTCAGATATTTATTTTTCTGCTAGATTTTACTTTAAACAAAATTGGCTACTTCTAAAAGACAAAGGAGAGAGAAAGAGACTCACTGAATTGCTCTCCTCTTAAATCTATTCAATTGGTCACTTTTTCTAAATTTCCTACTCTTTCTTTTGATCACTTACACACTTACTCTTTTTCATTACAAACAATCAGCATTTCTATGTCTATTAAACATGTAACATATTTTTTATTGCTACAGCAACAGAAATATCATTTTACAACCTTTTTATTAGCTCTGTTGAATTGATGTGCACCAATCCATTATAAATTATGGGTTATAACAAGAGTCTGACCAGACCTCCTACCAAATAAACATTTTATTAGGATGTTATACAAACTTGAGAATGTTCATGGTTAGTACTTGATGAAAACTGGTAGAAAAATGATTTGGATTATATGTGAAAATTATACCAAAATTGTTTTAATAGAAAAATATTTTTTTTGTTGTCCAGGTTTCTGAGGTGCGCCTTTTCGAAGATGGAATTGAACCTGATATCTTCATTGCAGTTTGTGAATGGCCTGCTGATAGATCCAAAATTCTTGTCTATGGTCACTGGTAAGAAGTTCTTTCTTTCATCAACTTTCTGTTTGGAATTTAACTCTTGTATTCATTGTAGGGAATTAAAATAATAATTCTAGGAGAGTAACTTCTGATAGAAGTTACTTCCCTTGCACTTTTAGTAATTAAAAAAATTCTTTTCAATTCACTCAACTTTTTTCAATTTTTAAAAATTTTTATTATATATATATATATATATATATATATCCTAATCATTAAAGAGTTCCACTGCAGCTATGAGTTGAAGCAAAGAGCAATTTGATTTTTTCGTTCAACTTATTGATGCCTTGGATTAGCACCATGTGTTAACGAAGACCACTCAAGTAATTCCAAGTGGTGTAGTGGTTAAAGGCACAGGTAATCCTGTACTTAGACAGCTCTGAATTAAAACCTTGGAAGATAATGTTAAACTACTCCACCATCCCTCCTAGCCACTTTAATGGCAATGCATAGTTTAGATCTGTGGAAAGCTATGATTGCTCTTGTCCTCTAGGCATATAGTACCAGTTGGTTATGTGTTGAGACTTGATATTTTCTGTTATTGAAAATTTGTATAATATGGTCACATTTAGCACTCTGCTAATACTTGTACCGTAATGACAAAGAAATGTTATTCTATTTTCCTTGGTTTACCAGTCATAGAATTTTTTTTTCATTGAGAAGTTGGCCTTGGTCATAGTGCTACCATGATAAAAAGACTGCTGTAGATATTTTATAGCATTTTAAAGGGAAAACAAATGTTAATGATTAGAAAACTTGTTACCCAAGATCAATGGATATAATTGAATTCCTATGAGATGATCGATTTTTTTTTTTTTTTTTTTTTTTTCCACAACAAAATTGTTGAGTGAAACAATTGTCAACAGTTATGGACTCAATATTCATAGATAAAGGCTAAATCCTGTCTAAATTGGTGTCAATTGGAAGGCCCCAAATTACTGGAGGTGGTATAATGTAATGGCTCTATCTGAACCATTTGAGTGAATGCCATGGCTTAGTGCATGGGTCAGCAAATAAGTGCCCAGGAACTAAATCTGGCCTACATTTTCGTTTCATCTGAGCTGTCAACTTCATGCATATGAAAATTCTTTTGTTTTCCTTTTGTCAACGAACAATAAAATTCAGTATTGAAAATGGAGTAAAAGTTTCATTTTTGCAGTGGTCTCGAACAAATCAGTGCTTTATAGCTAAAAATTTTTCAACACTTCCGTTCTTATTTGATATACACAATTTGAATCACAATCAAACAATATTTTATCTCCCAAGAAGGATTTCGTAATTCTCATTGATTGATTGTACATGAAAGTTTATAAAAGTATATACTGCTATGAAAAAACATAAAAATTCAAAAAGCAAGCTTGTATTATCATTGTTTGAATATTATTTACTTCAGCCCACAAGATGAAAAAATATCTTATCCAGAGCACCACCAAAAAGTTTGCCTACTCCTGACCTAAAGAATTAACTGAATTGTTTGAAATGGATAACTTTGTGCATTTTAGTTTCAACTCTAATTTACTTGATAACCAACTTTGAAACATGTCAATAATAACCAAGATGTCCGAGTAAATCGATATATGATAATTCCTCGAAAAAATTCTGAACAAAATAATTATCTTAAGATCAAGTATAGAGAGTACTTTTCAAAACTGATTTCACTAAATTTTCTTTATTTTCAATTGACACTGAATTTCTTTGCCCCTTTCTTTCTCTAACAGTGTACCAAGGAGTAGAGAAGAAGGAACTCAGTGCTTTATCACCATAACTGCAGTGCCACCTCTGAGTTCTTGCAAAGATTGTTACATTGCAGAAACAAATTTCCCCTGTAAGTCCAGCTTTATGAACCAGTGAAGTTTCCAATTTGTCAAAATAAGTTATTTACTTGAATGATTGTATTTATTTTTAACTTGAAAGAATGTTATTTTGTGATCATTATCATGTGCCGGTATACAAGACATTGAATTAGAAGGTGAAACTATACAAAGATTTACACTGCATCCAATATGCTGGTGTCATAAGAATGGTGCCGTCAACTAAAGCTACATATGAATATTTATCGGGCTCGGTTGAGTAGCAGTGGGCGGTAGTTCTCCAAATACCCTTATAAACCATTTGTCTTGTAGTGTGGTGTATATTGTAAACCGTATGGACAATGATCTGTATTTAGTCCATAGGCCAGAGCAAAAAATTTCACTTTAGATAAAAGAAAATGTAAATTGAATAAACTATTGAAGAAAAAGGTGCTGCTTTAGGAAACTAACTAGTGACCAATAGGGTAGTCGCCGTTCTGCAGCAGCCCCATTTTCTTTAATTGTTCATACTATTTATGTTGTCTAGTGATACATTAACCATTTAATGACAGGAGATCATTTCAAATAAGTTTATATGTATATATATATATATATATATATATATATATATATATATATATATACCTGAATTTCTTAGTAAATTGCCAAATACCCAGCTCCACGCTTTTCACTGTAACTTCTCATCTTGAAAAATGGCTACCATCTTGGATTTTCATGTGACCAATCAGACAAATTTGAACCATATGAAGAACCAAATTTCATACTTTTATCATAATGAGCACAATTTTCTGCTCTACAATAATACAAATTACTGAAAATTCTGACCTAGGCCCACGACTTTTAATCTAAAGCTCACAATCACCTGTAGTATACATCATTTGAGTCCTGTAGGGGATGGGCAACTTCATGAGTTGATAACTGTGACTAGGCTATCTACAGGCATATGTCCAAAATAAAGTTTTGCCACCTTGAGTCTGGTTCATGGACTAATTTGGATAGGTAATGATTTGTAAATGCCGAAGAAGAAATTTGATGTTTCTATCTGGCACAAGATCTTTTGATAATGTTCTTCTCTTCCAAGATACAAAACAAACTGAACTTGAAAAATGCAGCCATGCCCGTCTTGTATCAAGGACACATTTTGGAAGTATGAATGCAACTCTATCTGGGCTCGAGTCTACCAATATAGAGTTTGGAAAGTGACACACTTTGGGGTGTAAGAGACTATAATGGGGTTTTGAGCTGTTTTTTTTATTTTTCACTGCCGGTAGAGGAAGAAACAAATGTCATCCATCATGTTAAGTTATCAGCTCAGGAGGCTTTCCTCTGTTTACCTTCTCCTTCTCATCCTCCCAGTCTGGATAACTTGGAACTAGCATGACACTTACAGTTTCTCTTTTGCAAGCTAACAATAACATCACTTTAATTCTCATCTGCAGTAAAGGGAATGTTTTTGCTATTGGGCATAAATCAATGCATAACTGTACCCACTTGAAATGCTTGATTTAATATTTTTGAATTTCTGTTTCAGGTGTAAAGCATAAAAACAAGGTGATGTGTTTAAAACACAGTTTCTGCATTTACTGCAAATATGAATTGGCCCCACCATTTCCTTCTTTCATTCCTCAAATTCAGCTCAAAATGGATGGTGTGGTTGTCCTCAACACTGGAGACTCTCTTGTGGCCCTGGACTTCCGCATCAACCAACCTACCACCACTTGTGGTCAGACAGGGAATCGTACAGATGAATCCAAGAGACTTTTCAGCTGTGGCACTACAAACCCTGTTTACTCAGGGAGTGGCGTTAATAACGTCAACAACCATGTTGTCAATGGATATTATAATTTCAGGGGATCCCCGGCAGGCTCCGACTCTGCCGCAGAGTCGGATGAGGAGAGCAGTTGGGGTCGGAACGATGCAAAACCCACCTGCACTCCAATGACAAGTACTTCATCTCCTTCCTCTTGTACAACCAGTAGTTCCACTACTCCCATAAATACCAGCAGCGGCAACAGTGGCAATGGCAGCAGTAGCAGCACAAGCATGACCAGCAGTGTGTCGAGGTGTTGCCAAAGGACTAAATTTCACCCAGTCAATCCCTCCAACACTGACCAAATGGAACAACAACAATACCTGTGCTGCTCGACCTGCTGTAGTGAGTCATCTGCCACAGCATGTTGCCGGCACAGCAAGACCACTGGTCACTGCCGGAACTGTAACTGTGAGAACTCTTGTCCGCTCTCTTTGAACAACTCTAACAGCGCTGGTGGGGGTGGAGGAGATGAAGCCCTCGGCAACCGAAGTCTGAAGCAACCTCCTTGCTGTACTGTCTGTGATAGAACTCTGACCTCTGCCTCCTCGGCATCTTGTCTCCACCACCATCACCATCACCACCACCACCACCACCACCATCATCACAACCACAGCCACCACCATCATGTCGGCACTAACTTCTCCCCGGCTCCATCTTCTCCTACCAGCTGCTGTGATAATAACCATGCTAACAGACTGAGCGACAACAACAGTCGTTGGTGCCGTGCTGTCAAGCAACGCAATGGATGCCCCAGTCCATGTTGTTGCACATGCACCACTGATGCTGCCAAGACCGACTCTGCGTCCTCACTACCATCACCTCTTCCTCCTTCTGCTGTTTTTCAGCAAAACACAAAGCTGAATGTCTTGGAGGAATGTCGGTGCCCTAAGAGGAACAATGCTGCTCCTGGGGTCAGTACCCACTACCCAAAATGTTTCTGCAGCTCAGTTGGTGACCCTGACTCCAAAGAGAACATGATGGAGTCAACCAGTCAGCATCCAAATAATAATAATTTGTCTGATCCATCTTTCTTTTCTCCGAGTAACAGCAGTAGTGGAAGTACCACAACAAACAGCAACGAAAACCTACCTGATTACTTACATCCTAATAAGTCTCGCTCCATGTCTTTCTCCTTGAAGAAATTTACATATCTAACTGAGGAGACTAATGTCGATTCCATTTTTCTCAATGAAGGTATGTTAGCAATTTTCTTATCTTATTTGAAGTCTTTTTTATCAATTAAAAATAAATCTGCTTGAGTATCGTATATGCTAGTATATGAGACATTCCTCAAACCATACAAATATTACACTGCATCCAATGTACTGGCATTATGACAAGATGTTCATGTGAACACAATTGGAGCTTGGATGAGTAATTGTAGTTCTCCTCATACCCTCATAAACCATGTCCAATATATATATATATATATATATATATATATATTATTGTGTCATCCACAGACAGCTGTTTCGATGTATTACATCTCTTCAGTGTGGTTATAGACATTCCATTATCCCATCCAGTACCGCGAGGCAGAATTGAAACCTTCACTTCAGACCTGTAGGCCGATAGCCTACCTATGCACCACGAAACTGGACAGGCAATAAGGCTGAATTTAAGCGTTATATTTAAATTACATAGAAATCCCTCATCCACCAGAGTGCTCGATTCCTATAGAAGAACATTGCATGAGCTTACAGTGGATGAGTTAACTCACTTAAAGAGTGCTCAACCCTGAATAGAGGAGCATATATATATATATATATATATATATATATATATATATATATATATATATATATATATTCTAAAACAAAATGTGCTACAAAATTGATTTTTTTTTTTTTTTTTTTTTTCTCAAGTGAGTGTCTTCTTTTATCAAATATGAAAATATTTAACTTTTTGGATTCTTTTATAAAACTAGTTTTACCTATAAGAAAATTTGCTGATATATTTTAATTTTGTTCTCAAAGAAAAAAAATATATATGTACTGGAAGTCGTAATGTGTTTCTTTGAAGTTTGATTGGTTTCTCTGTATTGAGACCTTGTTGTTACTATTTAAAAACCGTTGATAGTATAAATAAATGTTGACATCTTATTAATTTTTTCTGATGTTTTTTCTTTTTTTTTTTTTTTGAAAAGTGATCTGTTTCAATGGAAGTGTCCATTGTGTCATATGTTGGGTAAGAAATATCTTTGTTGGCAAAATTGTTACCTCTGAGTGGAGAAGTCCATTGTTACTGACAGAAAAGGTCACTTATAAACTGGCTACGAAAATAGAATACCATACTATCTCATAAAATAAATCCATTTCAAATCTATTTTGTAGAATTGTTCTTAATGATAGAATTTTTTTTTATGAATGAAGTATTTGAAGCCATGAGCCAACTTTTTGTGCATGATAATTTGGCATAAGGACCAACTAGATAAATCATTTGAGATACAAAAATTGAAATAATTTTTTCAAGTTGAATTATTTTCATTTTTATTTTATTTTTTATTTTCATTTTTGAGTATTCATTTTTTAAATTTTTCCCCTAAATACAATTTTTAGTTTCTGAGTAACGTGGTCATTTTTTTTTCTTTGTAGAAGCAAGTGTGATTTTCTCCTTGAAATTGTCTTCTGGGTTTGCAACTTTGCAATCAGTGTTGAAATTGTTTTGAAACTTGTAAAACTTGTGTATCTACAATTACCAAAGATTCATTTACCTTGATTCAATTTTTGTTTTTTTTATAGACTTTCACAGATGGAACCATCTGATTACTGTTTGATGTGTAGATAAATTATTTCCCTGCAAATACGTATAGATAGGAAGGATCTTTGAAGGAAGAAAATCTGTTGTTATTAGGAATTAAATAGGATTTTTCTCCTAATTGTTTTTTGGGTTTGCTAAACTAAGAATCTAATCCATGCTGCTTATTCACTGTCTTGGATTGATGCCGAGTCAGTTGTGATGATTAACATTAAGTTGAAGGAAAATAGAAGTCAAATGAATCTTGATTCTGCTTGTTTTATCTTCTTACCCATTTAACCAGCATGTTTGAAATTCCATTCTTTTTTTTTTTTCTCATTTTATTTTTCAAGAAACTTCTCTTTTTTTTTTTTTTTTTTTTTTTTCCAGATGATTTTGATTTTGATTTAGCATACCGCAGTATCTTACCTCTTGAAGTCCGTGGCACTGATCAAAAAATGATGACAGCTACCAAGTCAAATACAGATTCTAATCAGGTAAGGTCTTCTCCTCTTCCCCCTCCCTCCTTCTCTCTCCCTCTATTTAAATAGTTTCAAATGATATAATGCATTCATAATGATTCTCTCTGATAATATATCCATTTCTTGATGATATAATTAACTGCGTTGAACAGTAGTGCAGATATGGACAGTGAATGAAGAAAAAAGAGAACATTGGGATAAAGCACTTATTTGGGCCTTTGCTTTTCCACTGGGCAGTTAAGAGTTATGCTTCCTTAAAGCTGCTACCTAATTGGTTGCAGGTTAAATTCCTGCAACAGCCCTGGTTTTCTTTTATTTCCTTCATGCTTATATAACATTTTTAGTCTCAAAATTCAGGATGGTGATAGATATTCAGGCAGAAAAATCATATCCATTTCAGGATGAATTTTTATTGTAAATTGAGAACTGTAAATCCGAACAACTTGACACAAGGTCTGGAGCATCAATCAACATAATGAACATCAACTATGTACAATGGCATGTGAATATCAACTTATTACCATGGCCAGTTGGTAATTTATCTCGGGATACACCCAGATTTCTCAATTTCTAGTGAGATTACATTAGTAATGACTTCAGATCATGTGATATTTTTATGATTCAAATATTCATTTTGTTGTTCCCTCCAACCCCCATAGTTTTTTGTGTTTTTTTTTCTTTTTGTCGTATATCATTCACTGCTACCAACAACATGGTTATGGGCCATTGTTTCAGGAATATTCAGCCTGATAAAAATGGTCCTTTAATATCTAACTCAATACATATAGAATTTGATATAACTATGCTTTCTCCTTTTCTTTTCAAATAACAAAGAATTTTGTGTTGTGGAAAAATTATTTATCAATGAAGTTAGGGAAGTAACCAAAATACTTGTAAGCTGTACTTCCATACCACGGACAGAAAGTAAAGTGTAGTTCAGCAGTGTTGTTTCATTGTAAATACAATATGACTATAATATGTGAATAGATAGTCATAATCTAATTAAGATCTGTGTACCCAATTGTAAAGCATTATTTTAGAGATACTAAGCAAACTATGATGGCAACAGGCAGGTTTGTAATGTCGAACCTGAATAAAACTGCATTCTCTGTTACAATGTAGAATTAATGCTTTTTTTACTATCTCAATTTGATATTACAAACTTCAGTGAAACCTGCCTGTTGCTATACTTGGTGCTTTCAGCCGAAAGGGAAAGAAAGGGTCTTAGTTTTTGTTTTTTCCCCAACTTCAATTTGCTGAACAAACTCCTGGAGTAGTCAGCAGAACTTGCCTTGGAGAATTAACTTTTCCCTGATATTAATTTCATACCGCATGGAAAGTAAAATTTCGTTATTAGCCTAGCCACTATATTACCACTCTTTTGCTAAATAATGCCTTTTTGATTGATTATTCTTATTTTTACATTTTCAGGAAAACTTGGATGTTTTGATATCATTTTTGCCTCATTTTTGGATGTAAAACTATGACTTGTTAATATCTTTTTCAGTAATGAAAGTTACAAGAAAAGTATACATCGAATTAGAAAATTGATAATGAATAATTTTGTATTGAAATAAATGGTTTGCTTTGTAGTTTTGTCATAAATTGTGTGGTTAGTATGTCTAAATAGGGTCTGGTTAGTCACTCAATAGAAACTGTGACATGACATCATCATCTGGCAGCAAGTGGTGACCAATGAATAATATTTTTTACACCTTATTTTGGGGACTGATCACTAAAAACTGGATTTTCACCAAAAAAAAGGCGGGGGGGGTGATCAATTTTGATTAATTGGCGGTTCAATGGGGGTGAGCAATGGATAAGACACTTCTTTCTCTTGTTTGGCATCATTAATTACAAATGTCTGGATTTTAGATATTATTTGAATTAGCAATCTGTAGCCTGCTAAAACCAGTGTTTGCAACTAATTAAGCAAAAGGTTATAGAGATATGCAAACAATGGACTGGAGAAGTCCGTTGTGCACGTATTGATTTGGTCACATGAGAGTAAATATTCGAGTATTCATACCCCTGCATATACATCAGTCACTCTTCTATGACAGTCAACAGAAGACCACTCTGATACCCCAGGTAGGCAATTTCAACCATTTCTCACCATCCATATTTAGAATGTGCTGGTATCATAGAGGCAAAATTCTTTGTGATAACATTTCTTTTGTTTTCTTCTTGTTCATGCATTTCCTTTTTTTTTTTTTTTCTTGTAATGCTTGTTTTTGTCTTCAGCCTGATCATATCACAGTCTGTCAGTTAATGTTAGACATAGAACACTTTTTGGAAGAAGTCATCCACAACGTGGCAGAATGGGGTCACAGATATATTGCATTTCTTAATTATGACCTGCAGCTTCTTGATGTAAGTATGAAACCTCTTCAGTTTCTGAGTTATCCTTTCTTGCTTAAAATACTTGGGTCTGCATAGTAAAACCAAGAAATGGTTCGGCAATTGGAAGCTAATTGAGATGCTTTTCATTGATATACACTTGATTGTCTGTTCTGATCCGCTTGAAAGCACTGATAATATAATTTAACTATGGTTTTTGTATTCAGTTGTCAGTTTTTTGTCAACTGGACTTTGTTTGCTTTCAAAACCATCGCTGACCTGTAAATCTTCATTTTCTGTTTTCTCCTGACGAATCAGTACAGTGGTTCTCAATACTATTCTGTAACTGCCCTCTAATTGTACTGCATAAATTCTTCCAAGTACAGAAACATGTATCTCGAGCCTTGAACTTATTCAGTGTAGATACTGTCTGTCCTACCCCCATCTCAGAATTGCTAAACTAGTGGTCTTATCGTTTTTTAGTGACAGATGAAAGGAATAAGGGGTGAATAGTATGTATCAGTACGTTGATATGTTTTGTCATTGACTACTGGAATGTTTTTGTCTAATTTATTTCAGCTTTTAACGTGCATTGACTTGCGGTACACTCTTTGATTACAACTTCAAAGTTTATACTACAATGGATATTAATATTTTAATGGGGTAAAGAGTTGATGTGCTATGTTAATCAGATATATTTCTTTGTGTACCATAATACAATAAAATTTGATAACCACTACATCGGTGGCTTTGGAGTTGGCTTTTATTGTAGAACAGTAGTAATGTGTGTTGCTTCAATTTATTTGATGGAGAAGATCTGAAGCGATATTTTCACAAGTATGAACTGCAATCTGTCATGTTTTCCTTTTGTTAACTTCGATGCATTGCTATTTTTCTTTCTTGTTCCAAACCATCTTGTTTCAGGTGAATGCAGAGAGTGGTGAGGTTCTTGCCAAAGTCTTTGCTTTAGTTCAAGCAAGGAAAGAATTAAATGAGCGCAAAGATCTCAAGAGAAGGTAAGTCTTTCATGGTTTCTTAATACAAGTCATAATTCTGTGATCTGGCACATTTTGGATCAGTTACATTGAGCTATCTTGAGACTCAGTACATGAAATGAAACCCTAAAAACCTTATCTGAAAATATTAATGTTTGCATTATTTCCCATTTAAAACTTGATTCTACGTATTGCATATTGCAATGTTATAAAAGGTAGAATCAAGCTTACTGATGGTTGAATCATTCCCTGTTTAAATGACCATTACTAACCACATCAAAAGCTGGTTTTCATCCAAAGAAGGTAATGCTGTATATATGATGGAATTGGAAGGGATTCCCCTTACTATGAGCTCCTCACAGGAAACCAAATATATTGGTTTGAACAAGTACTGATCCAATTAGACTATCTGAGAAGTTGCAATCTATAAAAACCATCTGGAATTTGATAGGATGGTTGTGATATTTCCTCGGAATGATGCTAGACAACCAGTTTCTTTGGTGACCAGGCTAGAATTTTCTCAGCTTGGCTGGGAAGTTATGATTCATCCATTGTATTTGCCAGATATTGCATCTTTGAATTACTTGTTATTTATTGTTTTTTAATAAAATTCGGTTTACAAAAAAAAACTTCAATTCTATTGAAATCTGCAAGAGTCACTTTGAGCATTCCTTTGCTGAGAAAGAAAAACATTTCTAGATGATTGGAATTATGAAGTCGTCAAGATTGAAAATAGTTGATCGAAACAGGCTGTACATGAAGAGTTTGGAAATTGAAGCAAAACTAAAATTTCATGGTGTTGGTTCTATTATGTATAGTTAATGATATTTTTTTTCTGAAGTTATCAAAATAGATTTTTTTTTGTTTCAGTAATCGTCCAAAGCAGTACTATCAAACAAGCATCACTTTCAGCTGGAGTTTATTAACTGGTAAGTTTTATCTGACATAAAGACAATTACTAACTAATGAGTGAGAGATTTCTTCTTTGAATGTTTCATAAATGCTTTTTCTTGGTGTGCATCGCCCGGGGGGTGGTGGTGAAATTTTACCAGTGTCAACAGACATTGCACTTGGATTCTCATCTTCTCAAATTGTATCTGACGGAAATGATAGCAACAGTGGTGTCATTT
Source organism: Thysanoteuthis rhombus (assembly GCA_963457665.1). Lineage (NCBI taxonomy): Eukaryota > Metazoa > Mollusca > Cephalopoda > Oegopsida > Thysanoteuthidae > Thysanoteuthis > Thysanoteuthis major. Next base: position 23,048 of record CAUOPZ010000377.1, read on the forward strand.
TATAGTTTTTCTCCAGTGCTCTTCACATAATAATATCCTTTCTATTCTATGGTTTATTCAACCAGAGGAGAAAATTTTGTATAACTCTCAATTTCATTAAAATCCCCAAATGGTCAAAGGGAGATCATTTCAATCAGAAGTTTTATTGTATGTTGCTACCTTGTTAAAGACAAGAAATCATACCCTTACTATTAGTCAAAGTTTTCAAGTTAATTTCAAAACTAATACTCCTAGAGCACTAATTTTTGTTGCTTCATTGCTGTAAATTGTTTCATTAATACTAAATGAAATGCTGACTTATACTGAAGCTTTATGCACTGCCCTTCAAAACTAGCACTACAAGTACCTCAAAACAAGCTTTAAGAAATTGTTTCAATATGACTCCTGAACTGGTGAAGATCTACCTACTGGTGAATCTGAAAGTGCAATATCACAGCTCAGGAAAGTATGGAAGAGCCTTGATTACTTGACACCAGAAGAACAGATAGTTGGTAGATGTTGTGTACAAGGAAAAAGTAGATGCTTCTGTATATTCCTGGTTGATGCAAATAGAAGTACCCAAGTAAAATGAGTTGATGTTGTCAAAAATATTGACGGGTGGAAAAATAAATTTTGGAATAATTGCTGAAATAGTACTGTGCTGTTGGTTATTTCTTTTATGATATATCTGTGAATATATTAATGTTCAGGGACAAATATACACATGCTATAAATGAAAACAATTCATATATTTTCAGAGTATAGATACATGGAGAATTCGATTTGTGTACAAAACTGAGAGCCATATGGCCCTTACACCTATTCATGTTATGCAATGTTGAATGGATTGGTGGGGGGGGATTCATTGTTTGGGGGCATATGGCACTTCCTGCCCTGAAAGTGCTGAAAAGGTTTTTAATTAGTGCAGGATATTGAAAGTCATAATCTTATACTGATAAATTTTCAGCATATTCCAAAAAAATTTGTAGATAGCACTCGGTTGGTGGTGGCGGGGGTGCTGGTTTACCATTGAATGACTCTTAACTATTGTGTTCTGTGCAGATTTTACAGATTTTACCTCTTATAAAATACTAAGCTTGATTCCATGTTCATAATTTTAGATGTTATGTGAGAAATTAATCTCTTACCAAAAACAACCATATCACCAAAAAGGAGTGTAAAGAAATGCCATTGTTAGAAGTTTTCCAGAAAGAGACGAAACTTTTTGAATAAAAAATAACAGAGCATGAGTCATTTGAGAGTAGGACAATTGAGCATGAGATATGTTGCTCATATAACTGGAAAAAGGTATCAAATAATTGTTTTGTTTTTTTGTTGTTTTTTTTTCCTGATTCAAGTGAATAATGATAGACATTCTATTGTTCAATTTTAAGGAATTGGTGTCTCTGGGAATGGGTATGCATTACTTTGATTGGTCAAAGTAGAATAACCTCAAGTATTCGATGGTGAATTATAGCCACACCCCTCACACATGAACATTAAATGTGAACAAATCCCCTTGCAGTTGTTTAGATTTTTTTTTACATTGCATTCTAGACTAATTACTGTTTTCAATCTACTCAGGGAAGAGGAACGGTTTGACAAACATTTCTTTTTAATGAAAATATCTTGTGCTCTATTGTTGGCCAACAGGATACATGTCAGCAGTGAGCCCTGGTGATAGATATTGAAGGTTCTAAACATGGTTGTCCAATTCATACAAATACACATATCTTCCGAACTATGGATCCTAGAATCAACATCTTGTTTTCTAGATATATATATTCTGAGTCGGCAATGTAACTGATAAAATACCTTGAATATTTATGAAGTAAGAAATGACAATTAGCTAAAGTTGGATCATCATAGTGAAAGAAAAATGAAACAAATCTTTTTTCGTATCTATTAAAAGTAACGTGAGCTAGAACTAATTTTTATACTTCATATTGCCAGAAATGATATTGAATCGGCTGA
>CAUOPZ010000379.1:10000-17500 GCA_963457665.1 Thysanoteuthis rhombus
TTACGATTATCTACAGTCTCTGTACCTATTTATGGATTAATTAAAAGCTGTTCTACCAATTTTAAATGCTTGTAATTGTATTTTCTTTAGGTAGTGAAAACTGGCCTTGAAAAGGGTAACCAAATAGGTTATGAAAAAGAAGCTGAGGTAAGTCCTAAATAGATGTTGACTGCATTTATGGGCTCAAGTCAATTGCTTTAATAAGGATGCTTACTATATGGTAACTGGCATATTTGGTATCATTTTTTTGTTGGATATATTAAATAAATTACTTATCAACAATTCCTGATAGGTATTTGTCAATTGTATTGTACACTGAAAATGAAGATTTTGTGATAGAATATACACAGGTACATTTGGAAACAGTAGCTTCCCTTGGACCCAGAACTCTGGCTGCTACAGTTTACAATTCTGAATTGATGTTTATTTTCATTCAATGACTCATGTGCTGGTTAATTTTTCAAGTGTGAATACATTTAAATGAGTTGAGACTCCCTCTCTTCATAACTGACTTGACTCTTTTCATAACATCACTATTCACTCTCAAATTCTTTCCTTGAGCAATTATAATGGAAAGAGTATTGAGATCAACCATTCTGGATCATGACAGTAAGACTCCTGAGGCATTAAAAAAATGAAATCATTGGTATCAAACATTTTGGATAGGGAGTTGAACCCTGTGTGAACTCCTTCTACCTGCTAATCTCTGAACTTGAGAGGATCGTGTGAATGTTTGCATATTACAACTGTTGGATCCACAACTACTCATTAAAGATTTCTGTGTTCAACACTAAGGATGTTTTTCTCTCTAACCGAAGTGAAGCAGTGGTTCACTGTTTGAATGAGGATAAACCTTTTGAAGTTGACAGATGCTAGTTATGAGCTTGGCAGACCTGTTGCATTCTAGTCTAGAACATTGAGCCCTTCAGTGCAGAACCATCCTCCTGTAAAGAAAGAAGCAAATGCTATCATCGAAGTGGAGCAACTACATGAATGGCAAATATTTCCTCTTAGTTATCGATCAGAAAGCTTTCGTCTTCATAAAGCTTTGAATACTTTAAAAATGACAAAATCCATCGTTGCCACGTGGAACTCTTTTCATACCACTAAAATATCAAACTTCGGCCTGGATACAAGAATGCAGGTCAAGGTACATTAACGAGGGTACAATATATCTCTGACAATGACCTAAAGAAGCTGCATGAGCTGCTGTTATCTTGGGTTATCCAGAATGATGCATTTTGTCAGGGCAAGAAGTCTGCTGTTCTCTATTTAAGAAGTAAAAAAAATGATACATTAAATGTGTGTGCCACGTAAAAGCCTATATTCGCAGCAGGGTGAGAAACTGAACATGGATTTTAAAGGACTGCTTTCTTCTTAAGGAGGAACCAATACTTTCTGATAGTTATCAACAAGTATAGTTTCTTTGGTTTGGCTTTTTCCATCTAGGGACATGCTCTCTACCGCTGTTATGACTTGCCTAAATCAATTATTTACATTATGACTCTGAGTTATGTGTGTGGGTCGTTCCTGTTGGGGGTGGTCTCACCAACTATACTAAACCTGCCGTGGTTCTGGGTTAGTAAAAGAAGGCAACAAGATGGAATTTTGTTTATATGTCTTATATAGAATATTGATTATCAATATCTCTGGAGATAGGAAATGCCTATTCGCAGTTGAAAAGAGAGGAGGCCGATTATTATCTAAGTCAAAATGACAACTGGTCTCTCATGTCACGAACGGTAGTCTACTGAATGGTAGCAGCGGTTGACGGTTACTAAGGGCGGACAGCTGACACAAGAGAGGGCTGGCAGCGAGTCTCTTCTCCAAACCCAAATTTTACTCTGCTTGCTTGTTACGAAAATTCCCTTATTTAAGCACTTGGTATCGACACTGTATCTCTTGTAACCGACTTCCCTTATCTCTCCCTCTCCTGCCATCTCGACCTTTCCGGAAAAACCCAAAACATTGACCCTCATTCATCTCGCAACGCAGGTCTGTTCAATATCATAAATTAGTCTCCCCCTCTCCCAAGGACTCTGCAAATAACTTTTCTTTCATAAGCTTTTACTCTCTCTCTCTAGACCCCAAATACTGGCCCTTATATCTGGCTTTGTTTTTGAACCCCAGGACTTGACAGATGACACTAGATTGAAAAAGTACAGATAACTCAACTTCCTATGACATGGTCATCGAATCGGGAACAAAACCTTTTTCCAAAAGCATTTGTTTTTGCAACCCAGGATTTGACAGATGACACTAGATTGAGAAATCGCAGATGCCGGCACCCGGAAACACACAATTCTCATATTATCTCGAAAAACACATTATCCCTTTTAACACAGATAACTCCTTTTGTAATAACAATAGTAATTACTGGTAATAACCATAGTAATTTTTGGTAACAGCCATAGTAATTTTCAGGACACGGGGGACTCCTGGCCCCCTAGTGTCACATGTGCACTCAGACCAGGAACCTATCTCTATATCAGAACTAAGAAAGTTCTTCCAAAAAAAGGAATAGCCACTAGTAGGACCACTCGAGGAAACAGCCAATTAGAGAGGCTGAACAGAACATTGGAGAATGATAAAATTGGTGCTTAAATCAAGAGGACTACCTATGCATCAGTGGCAAGCTGTATTGTCGGACACCCTCCGTTCGAACCGTTCATTACTATGTATAGCTTCCAAATGTATGCCCGATGTGTGGATGTTTGTCAACCAGCGGAAGCCCTCTGCAAAATTATCCTGGAAGTCTTCGCATGGACTACTCTATGGTGGTCAAAGCATGCCACTAAGACGGCTAGACCTTGAAAAAAGTCTGGGAGAAGTGTAGTATGTAAATGAGTGTAGGAATACTATTGTAAATACTTGAGTAGCTTTCCTTGGACCCAGAATGCTGTGACAGTTACATTTTGCAATATTCATTTTTCATTGTTTAAATTACTTTGTGGTTGATTCTGCAAATGTTTATACATCTAAATGCGTCAAGACTCAGACTACATAACTTGACTGACCTTATCTCTTTTTCTTATAACAATAGTTATCCAATTTTTTTCTCTAGGAATTTGGTACGCTGTCTATGACTAAAGAAAGCCAAGCCCTCATTGGATTGTATGATGGACAAACTGCTTGTAAAAAAAACAGATTTGGAATTCCTCAAGTGCAAACCAGGTGAGCTTCTATTTCTCTAAAAAGTATGTTTGTGCATTTTACAATTTAAGACTTTTTAAAATATGGAAAGATAACCATTAAACTAATTAGAATGATAATACAGAATCTTGTGAAAGGCTATGCAACAAATTGAAATGTCAACTGTAGCCATAAAAAATCGCCAAGAGATCTGTTGTTCTTTTTTGTATATGCATCTGTGGGTTCCAGCACTCTTGGCCATACTGTTTTTGAAAATTGGCAGGAGTAATCAACTAAACTCCTTCTAAAAGCTTAAATTCTTCGGAAAAAAAGCTTTTTTAAACCTCTTTTGTCAGGTTTATTAACACCTATATCCCCCATAGAATTCATTTATTTCAACCAATCTGCTCTTCTTTCCTTCCTGCTTCTCATCTTTCCTTCCTGCTTCTCGTCTTTCCTTCCTGCTTCTCGTCTTTCCTTCCTGCTTCTCGTCTTTCCTTCCTGCTTCTCGTCTTTCCTTCCTGCTTCTCTTCTTTCCTTCCCGCTTCTCTTCTTTCCTTCCCGCTTCTCTTCTTTTCTTCCCGCTTCTCTTCTTTTCTTCCCGCTTCTCTTCTTTTCTTCCCGCTTCTCTTCTTTTCTTCTCGCTTCTCTTCTTTTCTTCCTGCTTCTCTTCTCTTCTTCCTGCTTCTCTTCTCTTCTTCCTGCTTCTCTTCTTCTCCTCTCTTCTTCCTGCTTCTCTTCTCTTCTTCCTGCTTCTCTCCTCTTCTTCCTGCTTCTCTTCTTCTCCTCTTCCTGCTTCTCTTCTTCTCCTCTCTTCTTCCTGCTTCTCTTCTTCTCCTCTTCCTGCTTCTCTTCTTCTCCTCTCTTCTTCCTGCTTCTCTTCTTCTCCTCTCTTCTTCCTGCTTCTCTTCTTCTCCTCTCTTCTTCCTGCTTCTCTTCTTCTCCTCTCTTCTTCCTGCTTCTCTTCTTCTCCTCTCTTCTTCCTACTTCTCTTCTTCTCCTCTCTTCTTCCTGCTTCTCTTCTTCTCCTCTCTTCTTCCTGCTTCTCTTCTTCTCTCTTCTTCCTGCTTCTCTTCTTCTCCTCCTCCTTCTTCTCGGCTCCTCTTTCTTTCTTTCTTTCTTTCTCCTTCTCGGCTCCTCTTTCTTTCTTTCTTTCTCCTTCTCGGCTCCTCTTTCTTTCTTTCTTTCTCCTTCTCGGCTCCTCTTTCTTTCTTTCTTTCTCCTTCTCGGCTCCTCTTTCTTTCTTTCTTTCTCCTTCTCGGCTCCTCTTTCTTTCTTTCTTTCTCCTTCTCGGCTCCTCTTTCTTTCTTTCTTTCTCCTTCTCGGCTCCTCTTTCTTTCTTTCTTTCTCCTTCTCGGCTCCTCTTTCTTTCTTTCTTTCTCCTTCTCGGCTCCTCTTTCTTTCTTTCTTTCTTTCTTTCTTTCTCCTTCTCGGCTCCTCTTTCTTTCTTTCTTTCTTTCTTTCTTTCTTTCTTTCTCCTTTTCGGCTCTTCATCTGATGAATGACAAAATAAATTAGAACTGTTTTCCTATATCCACTTGATTTTTCACAAATTAATAATCATCCCCTCTGGTAAGTAAATTTTCCACAAGATCTATTTTTACCTTTTGATCTTTCTGAATTCCAAATAATTGGTAAATATTTAAAAAACTAAATTCCAAAAATATTTTGGAATATTAAACTGTATGCATATTATAAATTCTCTTTTCTGAACAATGAACCAAATTGTTAATTCTGAATAAGTTTGTTTTTATTTGAATTGTTCACTTCGATATTTTCTGTTTTTCTTGTAGAACTATTGGAGTGTTAGGTGCAGGGTTAATGGGTGCTGGAATCTGCCAAGTCAGCATTGACAAAGGATACACAATCTTGATGAAAGACCAATCTGTAGAGGGATTGGCCAGAGGAACTGATCAAGTGCAGAAGGGCTTACAAACATTGGTGAAAAAGAAGAAAATAACCAGGTAAAACTTTGAAATAACAAAACATCTTTTTTTTTTTTTTTTTTTTTTTCTGCCCATATTTCTCTGCTATTGACATTAGATTGCATCGACTGCTGCATTTAGTGGAGCAGTTATCTCAGTTGTAGAGTAAGTGGCACAATTTTGTGGTCATAGCAGCATTCACCAGCAATAACAAAAATACATTGTGATCTGACCGTCATCGGACATGGACCTTCCCCGGGATTTACCACATCTCTATCATGGGTGTTGCGAAGCCAATAGTTTCTGAATTTGTCTAGTTCGTCTCTCTATCACGTAATCTACCAGCCTTGGCTGTGCATGTGATCTCTATGCAGATCCATGTTGTGAGTCATGATGTCCATTGGTTGTCTGCCATTCTTGCAGATTGACTGGCCAATTACTATTCAAGTTTTCTAGTATATTCTATGTCTCGAACTCCTGTTTTCTCTCTGATATACTGTACTGTCTTGTGATCTCTTTATGTGAGGTTAAGCATGATTCCTTCTTGCACGCTTCTCAGTTTAGGGGTCTGTCTTTTGGTTGGGTTCTTTTAGGATTAATGGGATCGTCTGTTTTTTGAAAGTTAAGCTTACTCTGCCAAAGGCTTGTCATCCTGGAATGATTCTTCACTTCTTTTGCATGTTTCATAGAGATTCGTTGTCCTAGGTAGATGCAGTGGTTTACTGTTCTTATTCTTGATGTGGTTGTTGCACATGACTTTTGTATTACTGAAGTTCATATGTAAGCCAATTTTCTTGCTTTTTTCGTCTAGTTCAACTAGCATTAATTAGAGGTCATGTAGGTTCTCTGCGAGAAGGATGATGTTGTCTGCAAATCTGAGGTTGCTCAGATGCTCACCGTCTATTTTGATTCGTCCATCTTTCCCAGTCCAGGTTTCGAAAGATTATCTCTAGACAGGCTGGGAAGAGTTTGGGTGAGCTGGTATCACATTATCTTACATGTTTTGGGAGCTGGAAGGGTTCCGTCTTTTTGTAGCCTGATGGAGTTGCCATGACTGTATATATGATGCAGTACTCCGGTGTATACAGGGTCTACACCTTGTAGAGTGGTAGTTTTCATGACCATGGAAATTTCCAGTCAGAAGCCTTCTTTGAAGTCTATAAATGTTACAGCTTTGGGCGTTTTGTATTCTGCTGCTATTTATTTCTGCTGATTTATTGAATGGAAATGGTCCCTAGTCAAGTAGCTTCTGCTAAAGCCAGCTTGCTCCTGTGGTTGGTTTTCATCTCGTGTTTTTGTGATCCGGTTGGTGTTGATTTTTGGGAGCAGTTTATTAATGCAGTTGAATAGGTTTATAGGTCTATAGTTGTACAGGTCTTTGGGGTTTCTTTTTTTATGTAAAAGCATTATGGATGCAGAGTTCCAGTCTTCTTGGACTTGGCTCTGTTTAAACATTAGTTGAATAGAATAGCTAGTTTTTTGACGCTCTTACCAGCTTTTTTGAGTATATCGATTGTGATATTTTCTGGTCCAGGGGCTTTTTTTTTGTTTGTTCAATGGCTTGTTTTACTTTCCATGGTGTAACTTCCGGGAAGTCTTCGAACTGATGGTTAGCTTCTTGCGTATCCTGTTCATTGTTTCATTGTCCATGTCTTGAAGAGGTCGGCCTTTTTTAGAATTCATGGGCGCGTTCGACAATTCTGTTTCTGTTATGTCTCCGTTTTCAAAGGAAATATCATTTTCATCAGTCCGTTGTTGGACATAGACCTTCCCCAAGATTCGCCACAATTCTCTATCATGGGCGTCACAGAGCCAGTATTTTGGGAATTTGTCTAGTTCGTCTCTGCATCTTGTATCCTGTAAGACTCGCTGTTAAGAACTCACTTTGTGGGTCTGTCCTAGGTTCCCGCATTGTTGTGTTGTCTCGCCTGTGTTGGAAAAAAAAAAAGAGGAAGTATACTCACAAGTTATTACAAACTTCAGATATTTTCTGTCTCATTTGGAGTGTTAATTTCTATTTACCGCTTAAAATTGAATTATACCCTGGTTGGGTGTTCTAAGATTGTAATCAAACATTATGTGTGCTATTATCACATGTTATCAATTGTCTGTAACCTATGGTCAATGTATTTGCGAACACACATTTATGCACCAATTAAATCAAAACATAGGATTAACCGTGGACATGAAATATATTTCCTAGGTAAATACATTAGTTCATAAGTTTAGCATTGATTTGGTAGTCAATGCAAGGTTTGTTATATGACTCAAAGTCTTACATGAATTCTGCCATACAAATTACAATTACGATAAATAATCCTAACACCAGTGTTGTAGTACTAAAAAGCATGGGTTTCAAGAACACTTCAATCCATAATGCTATCAAAAGGTTTGTGGATGGTGAAAACTTAGATTGATGAAAATATTACTCTGGTGGTCTTTA
>CAUOPZ010000380.1:10000-25000 GCA_963457665.1 Thysanoteuthis rhombus
TGGCCATAAACTGTTCAAAGAATATGTTGCTAAACATACCAATGTAGATGTCAGTCTGAGGACACCAGTCAACAAGTGGGACAATGCCAGTTTGTGACCTCTGAATGTCTCTGAGAGAAATAGAAGAACTTAATGATAGGTTTATGGAACTTTTTTCCACTTATAGAGGTCAAAATAGAGCAAGGGGTTGACTTTAATTAATTGTAGAAAAAAAATTTTGACCCATATAAATGGAAATTTTTTTCTCACCTTTTAGGTGTCAAAATGGGGAGGGGCAAAATAGAGAGGAATTTTTTTTTTTTTTTTTTTTTTTTTTCTCTCTCTCTCTCTCTCTCTACTTTTAGGGGTCAAAATGTCTGAGGAATTCTTTTTTTTCCCCCTTTTAAGAGTGAAAATGGAGGAGAAATTCTTTTCCTCACTTTTAAGGGGTCAAAATTGTAGGGATTATTTTTTCTATTTTTTGGTGTAATCAAGGATGAAACTTTTTCCCCCTTTTTAGGATCAAAATGCACAAGATACTTTTTTCAATTTTTGGAGTCAAAATAGGGGTTATTTTTCATTTTCAAGGGTCAAAATCAAAAAGGATTTCTTTTTTTCACTTTGTTGAGTGAAAACGGATATTTTTTTTTTTTTTTTTTTTACAATTTTGCAGACAGAAATGGAGGAGGGACAATTTTTTTTTCCATTATAGGGGCCAAAATCAATGATGAATTTTTTTTCCTACACTTCTAGGGGTTGAAATGGGAGTGGAACCTTTCTTCCAATTTTAAGGGTCTAAATTGAGGAATTTTTCTTTTTCTTTGAGGGATCAAAAAAAGGAGCGTAAATTTTTTCCTCTCATTCTTATTGGTCAAAATGAAGCAAGAATTTTCCTTTTAAGTAAAAGTAGAAAAATGTTTTTGTTTTGTTTTTTTTTTTTCCTTAGGAATCAATCGCTGGGAAATGTTTTTTTTCTACTGTTAAAGATCAAAATTAAAGGGAAATTTAGGGGAATTCTTTTTGCTACTTTTAGGGGTTAAAATGGCAGGGATATTCTGTCTTCCTTTTTTTAAGGTTCAAAAAGGAGAAATTTTTTTTTTATATTGAGGTTCAGAATGGAGCGGGGATTTCTCTCCACTTCGAGGTGTCAGAATGACTTTTAGTGAAACTATCGAAGGATGGGTAATGGGCTAAGAAAGAAATGTTTACATTTTAGGGCAGATCAAGGATTTTTCTTCAGTCGTATATTTATATATGTACAGAGCAATATTTCTAAAGGTTCCTAATGAATTTCACTGAAATTTAGTGAAAGGATGAGTAATGGTCTAGGAAGGAAGTGTTCACATTTTTGCGTGGATCCACTAATTTTCCCTCAAATAAAAACGAGAATTATCTCAATTTTGATTTCATTCTACTGCAGAAATATCTATGGTCAAATTTTTCTAAACTAAGCCAAGTCATTTAAGCTTTAGTCAGAGTGCAGTTTGACCCCGAAACAGCTTTTAATTAGACAGTCAGGTGCATGCTGTTCGCAACAATTTTGAGATTTTCGGAAATGTTTTGAAATTAGCATAGTATTCATATGCGATTATTTATGTTTGCTCATCGCCAGAAGTACCTATCCAGAGTATTTGTGTGCTCTGGCTAGGATTACTCCCCTGGTGTCCGCCGAAGATCAGAATGTCTAGTAATACCTATCTCTGAATATTCAGAAAATGTATAGTTTTGGTAATCTATAAAACTTTGAATGAAAATACATAGTGAACCTGACAGTGCAAAAGATGTATTTTATGTATTAAAGTTGTATCACAAATGTAAAAATGAAGCTTTTTAATTTCTCTATTGGATTTCTTTAATCAGAAAACATAGGAATCACCAATTCAATTATGTTTCTTGGCTGATAAGAAGCCAGGATAGCACTAATCATTTATTTCACGATTACCATTTTGAAAATCTAAAATGGTGGCAATTCATTATCTTTATTATTCACCACACTTTGAAAATTCCAAAAATGTATAGTTAGGTTAATCTACAGAAGATTTTAATGAAAATACATCGCGAACCTGACTAGCCTGGTTATTATTAATCCATTTAAAATTCTTTAAATATAGAAATAAGATATGTAATGTACAATGAAAGTAAAATGAAAAAGGAAGATCAAAACTTTATAACATAGACAAATTAGTCTTTTTAATCAATATTAATCCATTAAACTTTGTCTTAAAACATTTCAACCATACCATTGAAATTTTATGAAATCTCTATGAAATAAAATTTGCTTTCCTGTTATATTTGGAGCTTTTTTCCTGGGTATTCCTGCTAGTATATGCCAAGGTATACCTATGAATATTCCTTTGTATATCAATGTCTGTAGCCTAATCAAAAATGCATTTTTTTTTTTTTTTTTTGCACGACAAATATTTATTTTTCAACATATTTTCCTCCTTGCCAATGCATTTAATTCAATGGTGAATATTAATCACATAGATTGAACATTATACTGTATGAATCTGAGATGTGTTGGGCTACAGATTTTTTGTTCCCACTTTGGAGATGTATAATAGGGGAGATGATAAAAACAATGTCTACAGAAAATATCCAACCATTTTGAATGTCTTGAGAACCAAAAGCATGCACTCTCTGAGTGCTTTCTAATTAACATTTGGAAATGTACAACTTTTGACCATAACCACAAAGCTGATGAAGAGTATCTCCTTATAATTCACCAAATGTATGTCCATCTATCCGACTTAGCATAACTGATGGACACCTAGAGCTATGCCCACTAAATTTTCTGTGGTTGCTAATATGATACTGGGACATGTTTCAGTACATTAGTTTTTGAAAATTCCAGAATTTTTCATGTTTTTTATAAAGAATTCAATCTACACTAAACTGGACCCTTACTTTGTTTTTATCAGGTTTGCTATACTGAATTTTTATCTTTTTGTTTAACCATATAAAGTAGACATCAATCTGAAAATCCAACCTGTAGATTAGGCTTTCAGCCAGTTGGTATTAAGGTAGATTTTTTTTTCTCTTTTCATAATATTTAGTTCTTCATTTCCACATGAAGTTTTTTTTCCATTGATCATATTTCTGTTGAATATTTCTGTATACCATTTTTAGATAGCAGTACTTTTTTGTACAATATGAAAAGAAAGCATTACGTTTTCTCTATTTTTGCTTCTATAATTCTTTCCTTTCTTCCTTTTATTTTATTCATTCTTGCCTTTCTTTCATATTCTCTCATTCCTTTCTATCTCATTCACTCATTCATTCTTCCTTTCATCATCATTCTTTTAACGTCCATCATTGGATAAAGACCTCTCCCAGGATTTGCCAAAACTCTCTATGGTGCCAATGCTTTCTGAATTTGTCTAGATTGTCTCTCCATTTTGTATTCTGCCAGTTTCAGTCGTGCACATGATCTCTATTGATCTATATTGTGAATTGTGATGTCCATCAGTTGTCTACCATTCTTGCAACATGACCAGCCCATTGCCATTTGAGTTTTCTAATGAATTCTTTGATGTCTCAGATTCTTGTTTTCTCCCTGATGTATTGTGCGGTCTTGTGATCTCTCTCATTGAGCATGATTCTCTCATGTACACGTTGCATGCTTCTCAGTTTGCGGATCAGTCTCTTGGTTAGGCTCTATGTTTTGAGCTCCATAGGTGACTATTGGGAGGATGCATTGGTTGTATACCCTCCTTTTTAGGACTCATGGGATCTTCTTGTTTTTGAAGATAGTGTGCACTGCCAATGGCTTGCCATCCTAGACTGATTCTTCACTTGATTTCTTCTTACTTTGATTTCAAGGAGATTTGTTGTCCTAGGTAGATGTAGTGGTCTACTTTCTTCAGTTCTGCATCTTCAATTTTGATTGTTGTGTTCTTATTTCAATGTGATAGTTGCACATGACCTTTATTTTGCTGAAATTCAGGTGTAGGCCAACTTTTTTGCTTTCTTCATTTTGTTCATCTAGCAATAGATCGTGTAGATTCTCTGCAAAAAGGGCGATGTCATCAATTCTAAGGTTGCTCAGATATTCCCTGTCTATTTTGATTCCTTTATTTTCCCAGTCTAGGTTTTAGAGGATCATCTTGAGGCAGACTGAAGAGTGTAGGTGAGCTGGTGTCACTTAATCTGACCCCTTTTTGGAGCTGAATTTCATTTATTCATTGTTCATTCCTTTCTTTCTTAATATTTTTCTTTCCTTTTTGTAATTCTTTCTCTCTTTTTTTCTCTCCATTTTTCTTTGTCTTTCATGTCTTTGTCTGATAAATTACTTATATGATATGCCATATGTATATTTAAGTTTTTGTCTGTAACATTTTTCATTAGAGATAACTATTAACTGCCAATTATAGAGTAGTCTCTCTTACTTATGTATTCTATTTTTGCAAATGCCTAAAAAATCCAGGCCCATTCTGGTTGAAAATAAACAAGAAAATGCTGAGCAACATGTTTTTTCTAATATTCCCACAAACAAGGGAAGTTATGGTAAAATCGGGTTAGAAGCATCAATACATAGTCAGCCAGTCAGAATAATTTGAAAATTGAACAAACCCAAGTTTTGGCTAACAGTTTCCAATTATGAAAATTTGAAGCACACAGCAAAAACTAAGGAATGATGATTTCTTTAAAAAAAAAGAAACTCCTGAACTCATTTCAATGGAAGTCATTTTTTTTTTTTTTTTTTTTTTTATTACCTTTAAGTGGAGATGTCCATTATTGGAGATGGAGAATCAGAAAAAATCACACTATTCATTACATAAATATATTTAGATTTTGTGGTTTGCTCCAATATTCTGATTCTCATTGCTCATCCCGCTCATCAGTAACCAGACGTACAAATTGAGAAATGAATGCGGTATGTGCAATCTTATTGATCAATCATTGCATTCCTCAACCAGGTGTGAAACAACTCCAACTCATCAAAATAACATTGTGTAAATGGTGTTAATAAAACTAAAGTCAATGGAGATATGTGATGAATTTACTGAATTAAGATGTCTTGCCGATTCAACTGATTATTTTGGCTACTGAATGACCTACTTATATAATATGCTACATGATGGCCTATATTTTTCATCTAAAAAATTTGTCAAGGGAGAGTATTTTCCTTTACTTTTTTTGCAAATGCATGAAAAAAATGTTCATCCTGATAGAACAATTTTTTTGACAGCATGGGTAAATAATTTTCTCGATGATTATTGCAGATAGCAGTAATATTTTTCTACATTCGAATGCTATGTTGTCTTTGGAAAAAAAGCAACTGTATTTTTCTATCATATGCATAAGCTTTCACTTCACAAAAATCAGTCATTGATATCTTATATTACAGGCCTCCCCTCATATAACATTAAGGCGTGGTTTGATGTTAAGGCCCCTAAAATAATATTGTAGCTCTAAAATAGCTAAATTGGCAACCCTGGTTATCACTGCTCAGTTAAGACACAGTTTATTTTCTCGGACCCCAACTCCAGCACTATAACTAGGTATTGCCATTAAACAATGAATATAACATGAAACTGGAATAATTTCAGTATTATACCATTATTTCTTGAATATGATGATTTATTCTTTATTAAATCAAAAAAGTATCATGATACATCAATTTTCTACAATTGTTTGAAATAATCAAGCTTCTATATTTTTAAAGTCATTCTATTTACAATATACAGTTATCCATTTCCCATTACCATTCACAGAGGTTAGGGGCACCAGACAGTGCGAATCCACAAATCTTTGCAGAATCTTTTGTACAGTTCATTGAATTGAAAAAAAAATTTTAATGTCTCAATACCAATCAACAAACCAGTTTATGCATGTAAACAAATTTTCAATCACCATTATCTCCAGGTTTACATTGTCTAAATAAATGATTTTTAATTGATAATTTTCTACAATCTTTCATCTTATTAATAGCATAAAGATCATTACAATACTATTGATAGATTACAAGTTCCAGAAGACATTTATATTGACGTGCCACATTATGTCAAAAGTCCATGGGAGTTGCAATGATAAATATATGTGCATTTATGATTTCTCAAACTTTTTACATTTTGTTCATACTATACAGTGTATTTTTAATGAAGCAGTTTTTAAGATTACACCACAAAACTCTCAAAATATTCCCATTAGATCATTCAAGATTAATGAATTATCAAAACCCCAAGTGGAAATCTCCCAAATGGCAAGGGATAACTGTATTTACATATTATTGTAATACAAGCACATCACCAATTTTCCAGCAAAGGACAGTCCAATGCCTTTTGATTCAGAAAAAATTATATGCAGACACTTGAATTTCTTGCAGGTAATGTTGTGTGTGAAGCCATCTCTTGATTATTTATACTACAATGGTTGTTACTGATCCATTAATTTCATAAAATTCCTAGCTTAATTTGCTTATATTAACCCCTAGTAACAGCTTCCAAGCTAAGTGCAGATGTCAGTGGTGCAAACACAAATCTTCTGGATCTTTCTGATTAATTGTTTAGTGCAAAAAATATCATCTAGCTGCATTCACATTTGTTTTTTAAAAAAATCGGATTTCTTTAGTGATCATTGCCTGACAAAGGCGAGAGAAGTAACTTAATCATTGATATCTGCCTTTTTCCATTTTTTAACTGTTTACTCCCCCAGCATAGCATGCTGCTAAAAAATATTAGTCGATTTATATTGAATGACTAACCAGATCTGTTTTATTATCTTTAATGTTCTTGACAGGCCTCGTCCTCAAAGTTGCAATTTACTTGAGTTGCAGAAACATCACCAATCACATTATACTTGAAGAATTTTTCTGTTGTAAAATATCAAAAACATTATGTAGCTTGTTCAAACAGAATGAATCTGGGTTTTTTACACATTTGCAAAAAAAAAAGATAAACCGGTAAATAGCATTTGGTAGTGATATCCTTTGACAAATTTTACAATCAAAAATATTGATATATACACAATGTTAATAAAGATACTTTGCTCGTTTCATTGTTATGGTAAAATTTTGATAAATTAAATATGAATGAACCTGGCTGCAGCAGGGTCAAACTCCTAGTTCTATTCTGACTGGTGGTGATTACTGAAACTTTTGCATTATATATATTCCAAAGATTATGTGTTCATAAACTACTAAGGACCTTTGTTTCCCCCAACCTTTTCCTCTTTCTATCTCCTCCTCCTCTGATAATTCTAGATCTCAGGATTAAAGTTACTCCTAAAAACAAGTTACTAGGAATAATAAATTAGGTTAGGATTTTTTTTTTATTGTTACAGTGGCAAAACAAAGTCAACTCCAGCCTCTGACTTGGACTGGAGTGTGACAATTTTCTTACTCTGGATTTGAATTCATGAAATGAGGCATAAACCGAAGTTGCATTTTGTCAATAAAGACATCTTTTATTTGAATAGATGCTACACCTTTAGTCCAGTAGAATTAGTCAGAATTTATACATGGGTCTTGAACAAATTTACATAAAGATGAAAATTGGTGTTTAGATAGTATATAGGTCTACCTAAAATATATCAAAAGTCCTCCAAAATACGAAAATCGTTTTTCAGAAAATTAGGCTTCTTTTGTCATTATTCAAAATTGTCAATTACAATACAAACTAGAAAGCAATCAGAGGGCACATTCCTCTGCCAGCAACACTGTAATTGAAAGTAATTGTGCATTGATCCGCCCCAAAATTTAATCAGTTCTTCCATGAACTATTGCCCACTCTTCCACAAAGCATCATTGAAATTCATTGTGAGCTTTTGGAGATATTGCGTGGACTGACATGAGTATATACATGAATGCATAAAAAAAAAAAAATGGAAGAATATCATTCCATCAAGGAAAAAATTCCTGGCTCACCACCAAATTTAGTCAGCTCTTTCGTGGTTTATTGCACCCCCCCCCTCCACAAATTTTCATTGAAATTCATCGAGAACTTTTGGAGATATCGTGTGGACAGGCATGAAATTTTGGCTATATTATGTGGTTTGGACTTATAACTATGAGGTAAGGGGATGATTGTGCATGGATTCGCTCCAAAATTTGCTCACGTCTTCCAAGGCCTATTGTCCAGTCTTCCAAGAAAGGTCATTCAAATCCATTGGGAACTTTTGGAGATATTAAATGGACAGACATGAACTTTTGGCAATATCATGTGGTGTAGATATATAACTATGACTTGAGAGAAGTAATAGTGCATAGACCAGTGCCCAAATTCAATTACTTATTTCACAGCCTATTAAGCACCTTCCATAAAATTTCATTGGAATCAATTGAGAACTTTTAGAAATATTGTGTAGACAGCCATGAGTCTATGCATGAATATATAGAAAGAGAACGGAAAAATACCTCTCAATCAAAAAAAAGTTTCCTGGATCTGCCTCAAAATTAAATCAATTCTTGTATAGCCTATTGTCCTTCTTCATCAAAATCCATTGAGAAATTTTGGAGATACAGTGTGGACAGACAGAACTTTTGGAGATATTTTGCAAACAGTCAGCTAGGACATTGGGTCACATTTGGGTGTTTTTTACAAAAATCAATTCTTGAACTTTGGAGGACTTTTGATGTATTCTTCTATATCATATCCCCTAACCTGATAAGGTCTCCAAAACTCACAATAAGAGAGTATGAGTGAGTATATGGTTGAATTAAAAAATTTTTTTGTTTTACTGGTTTTGTTACACCTTATATCTCTGTTTCATGTTGAAGATTGGAATAAAAATACAATTCCGTTAGAAAATCTTTCAGTTGAGCACATTATTCACAATGATGTTTGAAAAAAGACATTTCATGTATAAAAACCCTAATATGTAATTGAATCACTGTTGCCATGATCATTGACCAAACCATACAACAAATAACATAAGCTAGAGGTATTCAATCTCAGGGCTTTCATTTTTTTTTTTAATTCATCTTTTTTCACTTGTTTTTACTGGTTGCAAGATTTACAATAATAATCCATTGTAAAATGGAGACTTTTATTTTGCCTCAGCCATTACATACCAAATATGACGTTTAAGCATTTGTGGAAAAGCTTGATTGGAATGATAGTGATATATATAGAGTACATGGTTGAATTTGAATTTTTTTCATCTCACAGGTTTTGTTCCACCTTTCTCTTGAAACTGACAACTCCAGTCATGTATTGTTCTATGTAACTTGGAATCACCGTCAGAAGAGTCGGGATGGGGTAGGTGGGTCAGTTAAGCCTTGGATGACAGAGAGATAAGAACTTACAGAGAGGTGGTATCATGAGAAAAATGAAGCACCTTGGTTAGGGCGATTCATTTTTAGGCAGGGGTGGCAATGTATTTCACCAAGTCTGTCTGTCATCGCATAACTCGAGCCATGACTACCAAATTTTCTGTGTTTATTCATGGGACACTGGTGCATGATGTATTTGTTTTCGAAAATTTCATAACTTTTAAAGTTTTTAGTGAAAGGTTTAATCTACAATGTAATCATAATGCTAAACTGGACCCTTACTTTGGATCCATCAGCTTAGCCAAACTGAATCTTTATATTTTTGTTCAGCTGTATAAAGTAGGCATCTAGCTTTAGAGCAGGTTTTCAGCTAGTATTTTTAACCATTAAATTCATATAAAAATTATCAAAATTATCTCCCTTTGACCATTAGATGATTTAAAGAAAACATTTTTACATTTAATTCACCAAAAATTCCATTATTTTAAATTCTATTCATTGAAGAGTTCCACTGTCAATAAAAATCAGTTACAAGTGGTTCATGAATTTGAGAGTGAATATAATACTGCAAATATCTGTTCTGATTGTGTAGAGAAATGAGATGAGACAGATATTCATATGGTAAGATGAGTTGATGGACACTGCTGCAGTCAAAGATGACATTTGTAAAAAGAATTCAACTGCCTTTAAAAATACCACTTATAAAAATTGATTGTAGTAATTTCATACTTTGACTAATTCAGTTAATTTTGTTTTGTCGAAGCCACTTTTTATTCGAAGAGTAATGGAAACATTAGTTTGATTGGACATCATAGATATAAGAAAAATTTAATTTTTGTTTGTTTGTTGAAATAAAACTATTCTTAGAAAAGTGCCTGCAGCCATACAGTTAGCAGCAAGGGAAATGGAATCAGTAAGTTGAGTTCAATCTCCATATATCGTAAACATCAAAGATCTTCAAAGTCTAGCTGAGGTGGAGAAACTTGTGATTTGTGGAACCCTGGCAAAGATGGCAGTGTAAGGACACTACTTCACTTTCCAATTCTGTATGAACTGAAAGACTGAAAAACAGACATAAACTCGAAAAATAAAAACTTGGTTAGTCCCACAATAGGAACCATCACATGATCAACAACTTTTGGCAGCATGCCATGTTGGGGATGATCAATGAATAAGTTATTTCTCTTGATGTTTGTTGGGTGGTGATGACTAAAAAATTTTCAAAAAACAAGTGTGAACATTCTGATGGAGCAATTTGGCTTAACCTTACATTACAAATTGACACGCCCACTAGAAACCTATTTTTGGGTGGGGATTATAAAGAGCAAAAGCAAAATGTTTTTTCTAGTAATATTAAGCAGAAACTGTTTGAATGTTCAGGTCTATTAGTGCAGCCTGTATGTGCAACATATACAATCTTAGCCAGCCAGACCAACTTAAGAACTGAAGAAACCTACGCCGACAGTTTTGGTTGACAGTTTCTAATGATATTCAAAACATGAATTTTTGAACTAAATAATAAAAAGAAATCAGAAGAAAAAGTCAAAACCACGGGGAAGGGGGTTTACTATTGGTTTACTAATTTAATATTATCCCGCTACAGATACATTGAAATACTGATATGCTTGCGTCTAAAATATGATAACCCAAAGTAGCATTATTCCTTTTCAGAGATTTTCTGTTGCTATCATTATTGCTCTCTTTCAAGAAGATTTGGTGGCATTATTACCCGATAAAAAGCCGCAAACATACATGTTTTAAAATACTGCTCAATCATTTCTGAGATAGATTTCCAAAATAAGCATGTAGCCATGATAGGGTTGTGAAAACTGTTTCTACTTTTGGATGAATAATTTGCAGTGATGTAATTTTCTCAAGAGGCATCAACAAAATTACCTCAATATTACAAATAGGCAATAATCATGTGCAGGTATATATATTTAAAGAATCGCTAATCAAAAATATTCAACTAGATGAAATACAATTTAACAGAGACAGTAAAAAAATTCAGGTATGAATTAAAATGTGTTGGTTTGTCAATTTGAGTAATATCTTTTAAAACATTTTTTTGTAATAGAAGCAAACCTAAAAAAAAATATCAGTACCTCACATAAATGAATCCCTGTAGCCTACACATGTATGAGAACTAATTATCCAAATCATTATCCTAAGATATTGATCTTTTATCTGAAATTATGGAAAAAAAAATGATAATACTAGCACCAGATTTGGGCATTGTTGGTCTAAAATGACTAGAGAGAACCAAAGGAGAACTTTTTTTTCTATTTTTTATTTATTCAAAAATTTTTCAAGGTTGTAGCCTAAAATGTGACCAGGAGTGCTCAGAGGTACACGCACAGATGAACAAAGAGAGAAAAATCTGTAGCTCACTTGGCTAGTTGGTTGGGTATGCCATTTGTGGGGCTACAGTGATTCAAAATTCTATAATTTAACCATTATACTTTCTAGCCTATAAGATGTAATTAAGAAAAAATTACATCCAAATATTACACCATAATCAGTGCACTGGTATTATAAGCATTCATTGGAGTCTGAAGCTTAAGTTGCTTGTCTGCCTCTTAGACTGAACCAGAGTACTACCTCTAGTTTGCACTAGCTCTAGTGTAAACAGGAAGTGAAATTCTAGTCTTAAGCTAAATGTTCTTTCTCTCTCAGGTTACAAACTATGACAGACACCTGAAGGAAGCTGGAGGGTACAATGGTTGAAATGTTGTGATTAGAACAACCAAGTAGAGGACACTAGTCTAAGTAAATCTGTATTAATGGATTTAATGGTTTATTTTAAAAGTCAACATTATATCCATTTTAGTAAGTGTTCAATGGTCTGCCTTACTGCTCAATGCATGGTTGAATATCAGTTTAGATTCTCGATGTTAGTCCACATTGAGGAAAGACAAAGATAAATTTAACGTAAAAACAACCAAAATCAGTCTTAGTTGTCTTGTTTGGGCCTGATTTAAAAATGAGAAAAATAACAAATTTATTCCGAGAATCTAAAAAATGTTACATTTATCCTGACATGATATTGAAAGGGACCAATTCTGATTAAATGGTTACTAATTTAGTTCATCTTATCTAAGTTTAAAATTCCACAAATCCTCTCCTGCTGTATACAAAGTAATAAAAACTAACACAGACATATATAATACATATACATATATAAGTACCTCGCATAGATGAATCACAGTGTTTCAGAACAAATCATCTAAGAATTATCTAAAATAATTGATCTTTATTCTCTAAAATTATCTAACACAAGATTTGGACATTGTTGGTCCAAAAAGGACAACAAAAAAAAACTTTTTTTTTTTTTTCTTCCCAAAAAATAATTTAATATTATAATGGTGTATTCATACAAATTTTCAAGGTTGTTGCCTCAAAAATGTGAGCGCCCAGAGACACATACACAGACGAGCAAAGAGAGAAGGCTGGTTGGGCTGGCAGTCCATTTGTGGGGCTACGGTGGAGAACATTGATCTTGTTATCTTCTAAAAAATTTCTCTAGAAGTGAGGAATGCTTTGAATCATTGTCCTACATGAAGGTCCAATGGCGTCCTGATCCAAATGCCAACAATTGCTGACAATTTCAGTTATTGATTCAAAATATCAAGATAATTCATCTATCCAATCATCTTTTTAATTTGAGCTAATTTTCCTTTGAGAATGTTTTCTCTGTGACAAAAGTATATGTGCACTTTTGAATGCAATATAGTGAATCAGTATTTATAAATAGAAAAATTCTGTAAGCTATCAACAGATTTTGAAATCTTTTGTGTACACATTAATTTTCTCTGTGCGAGGGATGCATATAGTGTGTGCACAGCTTGAAGAGCATAGTGCTTTTCTCTGATAACAGCGTATTTCAAGCACAGCCTGCTTTTGAGCCACTTCTATTGAGAGTTCACATAATTGGCTTCTACCAAACTTCTATCACTGCCAAATTGACTCTCATTGCTCTGCTTGCCACCTTGGGTTTTTGTTCACTCATCTCATTGGCATCCATTCGTCTCGCTCTGAAAATATGTTCTTTCAGTCGAATGTAATCTTGTCCTCCAATGAACCCCTATCACAATAAGAAACCTTTAACTAAACTGTTAACATAGGTTTCTTCAGTTTTCAAGCTGGTCCAGCAGGGTATGTATATACCATACATACAGACTGCACCAATGAAGTTAGACTGCTGAGAATTTTAGCATTTACTGGTCTATTTTGGTGTTTTTTTGGTTTTTTTTAAAATTTACCCTACCGACAGGTTGGGGGGGGCTGATTTGCAATGTAAGTTCATACTAAATTGATCCCTTAATTTGTCATGCTGATTTCTTCTTAAATTCAGACTTTTTTAGTGATCACTGGCCAACAAAATTGATTGATCATCGCTTTTTCCATATTTTTGATTGATCATCCCCAACAAGGCATCATCATGTAATTTTTTTTTCTATTAAGTGACCAATGCTTCAAGATAAATTTCAGAACGATTGATCATTTGAATGCTTTAATATTATAAATTTCCAGCAGCTTGAGCATCTTTTTGTCTCCTCCTTTATATCAAGACTGTGCTTGTGTACCTAAATTATACTGCAGATAAAAGAGTTGTTGAGCAGGTAACAGTCGCAAGAATACTGCACACATCCTAGTACCTGTACATTTCCAAGATTCTGTACTTTTGAACTCTCCAGAGTGATGTAATAGCTATTATTCGGTACATAACCTTATAATGTAGCCTAAATTAGATTTTGTTTTTATGCAATGTGTCTAATTCTTCAGCAGGTGCCATTGATTTAAAACTGTGTCTGAAATTTGCAATGGCTGATGTTACCATATCCAACATCAATGGATGTCCTACTTTGGCACAATTATTGTGACATGAGGGCATCTTCTTGACATTGAATTTTTCAAGAAATTTAGAAAAGTCAATTTTGAAGAGGCATGCCATTATGTGCATGACTTGAGGATAGCTGCAGCAGAAAGGAAATTTTATGAACTAGCCAAGAAACTCCTCAAGAAGATCCTCCTGCAAGTGTGAGTCTACATTCTCAACACGATGATCAGAAGCTGTCTGACATACTTGTCTGAACCTCACAAAACGTTAGAATGAGCATTTACAATCAACCTACTCAGCAATGCTCCAATAGAGAAGTAAGAAGGGTTTGATGATGCCCATTTTGTTCTCAGCAATGGTGATCTGCATTCAAACTGCAATATAGAAGATGTTCATACCTTTGCTAAATGCCTGCAGACTAAGTACCTGGCACACCTCGTACACCTCGTACGTCAGCCAAACATCACCACTACAAAACGCCTCCTCTTCAATGATAATACAATCAACAAACCCGGAAAGCAAATGACATTGCGAGATGCTGTTTTAGAAGTGAACAATGTACCGAAGATCAATTTTATTGACGAACATTAAACAAAGAGTATTGATAATGGCTGCTCAATGCTTGGAATTGTAGCTGTTCAATGTTTAGCCATGCTGAATGGAGTTAAAAAAGATAAAGATGAAGATAATCAGGCAGGTCACACGTTCAAGTAGTCACATTTTTTGAATATCCCTTTGCTTCTATCTTGATCATGTGTGCATACAAACATATCAACAGGTAACACACAGCTTTTTGTGTCACCCTTAATAAAATGTTTGAAAGTGGAAGCTTAGGTGTAAGATCCACTATTATGAAAATTATAAAACTATTTCTTTCCATCCTGAACGAAACAAAAAACAGTCTAGTTTAGTAATATAGTTACAATGAATATAAGAAACCCTCCTGGAGGCTAAAAAAATTCTAATT
>CAUOPZ010000380.1:45000-80000 GCA_963457665.1 Thysanoteuthis rhombus
TCTATGATGGTGAAGCTAGCGTCAGTGGCAAAATTGTGGTCCGGTGTGCGAAAGTGTAGTTCTACGGGAAGCGGGCTACGATTGTTTCTTGACTTGATCCTATGTCTATATTTGTTGAGTCTAATATTAATTTGCCACTAAGACTTGCCTATGCACTGTAACTTACATCTATTGCACTCTTGAAGATATATAATGTTCTTACTGCGGCAGTTAGTATGTATAGACATATATATATGTACATACATATGTATGTATCTATGTATTTATATATACATATATGTATACACGTATATAGATATATATGTATATATATGCATGTATATAAGTACATATGGAAATATATATATGTATATATATTTATATATATAAGCATATGTATATATATATTTACATATATATATATATTTGAATGTCTCTATGTATATATGTATATATATGTATATATATATACATATATATATGTATATATATTCAGTTTTGAACACCCTTAAGTGTAGTTATTCATCCATTGTAAGGTTATGGACTGTTCCTCCATAGGAATTGAGTATTCTCGTGGATGCGGAGTTTCCGTATATATAAATATATATTTATATATATACGTACATGTATATATATATATATATGTGAATATATATTTATATATACATACATATATATATATACATACAAATATATAAATGTACATATATATATTTATACGTATATATATGCATACACTGGGTTGTATATATATATATATATATATATATATATATATATGTTTATACATGTATTTATATAAGTATATGTATATATATATGTATACGTATATATCTATACATAATTGCGTGTATGTATACGTATGTATTCATATATATATTTATGTATATATGTATACATATGTATATATATATGTGTATATATATGTATTTGTATATATATGTGTATATGTATATGTGTATATATATGTTTATATATATATATATATCCATATTTATATGTATATATATACATATGATTATATATATATATGCATATTCATATGTATAAGATATGTTTATATTTATATATATATATGCATATTAATGTACTTATATGTATATGTTTATATATATATATGCATATCTATATGTATATCTATATGTTTATATCTATATATAAATGCATATTGATATGTATATATATATATGTATATATATATGCACATATATATGTCTGTATATATTTTCATATATATACATATATATATTAATATAACTATATTTATACGTATATATGTATACATATATATTTATATATATACGTATAGATATTTATATATGCCTATATATATTTACATATGTATATATATGTTTATATATGAGTATATTTTTATATATGAATATATAATTTTGCACATGTATATGTATATATATATGGGAATTTATATATGTGAATATTTCTAAATGTATATGTATATATATATATATGTATATTTATATATGTATATATATAAATATGTATATATATATATTCATATATATATGTTTATATATAAATATGTATATATATATATGTATATTATCATCCTCATCATCATCAGTCTTCTAGCATCTGTCGTTTGACACAGACCTTCCCCAGAATTTGCTTCACTTCTTTATCATGGGCGTCACGGTGCCAGTACTTCCTGAACTTGTCCAGTTCGTCTCTCCATCTAACACTTTGCCAGCCTCGGTTGCGCATGTGGTCCTGGGAAATCCACCTTGTGAGTCGTGATGTCCATCGATTGTCAGCCATTCTTTCAACATGGCCAGCCCACCGCCATTTGAGATTTTTATGGATTCTATGATGTCACTAACTCTTGTGTTTTTTCGGATGTACTGTGCTTTTTTGTTGTCTTTCCATGTGAGGCCCAGCATTATTCGTTCATGTGCACGTTGCATGGTTCTCATTTTACGGGTCTGTCTCTTGGTTAAATTCCATGTTTCAGCTCCGTAAGTGACTATTGGGAGGATGCATTGGTTATACACCCTTCTCTTCAGGATTAATGGGATCTCATTATTTTTGAAGGTTGAGCTAGCTCTGCCAAAGGCTTGCCATCCTAGTGTGATTCTTCGCTTGATTTCTTCTTCTTTTGAGGGTCTCATGGAGATTCGTTGTCCTAGGTAGATGTAGTGGTCTACTTTCTATAGTTCTGTGTCCTCGATTTCGATCTTAGTGTTTTTATCTCCAATGTGGCTGTTGCACATGATCCTTGTCTTGCTGAAGTTCATGTGTAGGCCGACTTTCTTGCTCTCTTCATTTAGTTCATCTATCATTAGTTGGAGGTTGTGTAGGTTCTCTGCAAAAAGGGCAATGTCATCTACAAATCCAAGGTTGCTCAGATACTCGCCGTCTATTCTGATTCCTTTACTCTCCCAGTCTAGTCTTCTGAAGGTCGTCTCGAGGCAGGCTGTGAAGAATCTGGGTGAGCTGGTATCACCTTGTCTTACTCCTTTCTGGAGTTGGAAGGGGTCCGAATCTTTATGTAGCCTGATAAATGAGCTGCTGTGATTGTATATATGTTTCAACACTTCAACATATACTGGATCTACACCTTGCCGACTGATGGCCTCCATGACCTTAGGGATTTCTACTGAGTCGAACGCCTTTTTGAAGTCGATAAATGCTACAGCAAGTGGTAGTTTATACTCAGCTGCTTTTTCTTTCAGCTGATTTATCGAGTGCAGGTGGTCCATGGTCGAGTAGCTTCTTCTAAAGCTAGCCTGTTCACGTGGCTGGTTTTCATCGAGTGTTTTTGTGATTTGGTTGGTGATGATCTTTGTGAAAAGTTTGTATACACAGTTGAGTAGGCTTATAGGCCTGTAGTTGTTGAGATCTTTTGGGTTTCCTTTTTTTATATAAAAGCATTATGATAGCAGTGTTCCAATTGTCTGAGACTTTACTGTGTCTTAGACACAAGTTGAAGAGGACGGCCAGTTTCCTAGTGATGATTTTACCCGCTTTTCAGAGTAGGTCGATGGTGATGTTGTCTGGTCCAGGGGCAGTTCCTTTCTTTGTCTGTTTAATGGCTTCTTTCACCTCCCATGGGGTTACTTTTGGGAAGTCTTCGAATTGATGCTCAAGTCTTGCGTATCTTGCTCATTGTTTTGTAGTCCTTGTTTGGACGAATAAAGTTTTTGGTAGAATTCTTTGGCGCGTTCGACAATCCTGTCTCTGTCTGTTGTTAGGTTTCCATTTTCCTCGAGTATGCTAGTTATTTGCCTTCGTCCCGAGTTGAGGAGTTTGTTTATAGCTTTGAAGCCCCGACCTTTTTCAAGAGTTGATTCGATGACTGCCGTCGTGTATCTCCTTCTGTCTTCCCTTCGTTTCTTCTTGATCAATTTGTTTAGTTCAGCCTCTTCAATTTTCTCTCTCGTTGTTGTCGGTGGCTTGAGGTTTCTGTGTTTTTCCATGAGATTTCTAGTTTCATCAGAGTTTTTGCTAATGGGTTGTTTGCTCATTGGCTTGAATGTAGAGGCTACTTCAATTATTGACGCTGTCATTTTGTTGCTTAGTTCGTTGATGTCGGTGTTGTCTTGTTCAGTAAGAATTCTGAATCTGTTTTTCAATTCGAGCTTGAAAGATTGAACGTGCTCTCTTGGTATGTTTAGAGGTTACGGTTTTGTAGGGAACATGTTCCTGCGTTCTTTATTGGTGTTTATTTGTACTCTACATCGTACCATTCTGTGGTCGCTGCCTACATTGACTTGATTTAGGACTTGGATGTTCTTGACAATATCGTTTTTGTCCGTTAGGATGTAGTCTATTTCATTCCTTGTTTCGTGATTGGGGCTCTTCCAAGTCCATTTCCTATTGGGTCCCTTCTTGAAGAAGGTGTTCATGATTTTGAATCCATTAGGCGTTGCAAAGTTTACAAGATCTTCTCCTCTCTCGTAGCGTATTTTGTATCCAAATTTGCTGACACAATTTTCATTTCCCTGTCCTACCTGTGCGTTGAAGTCTCCCATGATAACATTGAAGTGTTTTCTGGTGTCTTGGAGTAGGGAGTTTAAGTCCATTTACCATAGCTGTAAAGAAGATGTCTGCTTCTCAGTTCGATTAGTTCTTATCCGGGTCTTCTTTCCTCACTAATGCCTATGATGTCCCATTTGACATTTCTGATTTAACTTTCTAGATCAGTTAGGTGCATGTCAGTTGAAAGTGTTCTGAAGTTGTAGGTGCCTATGTATAAATTTGTCCTCTTGTTGACAGTCTTAAAATTCTGGTTAAATGGTCGCTGTTGCAACAGTGACTTCGTAGAACAGGTGTTCCCTTGGTGAAGGATTTGGGTAGTCGCTTTCGAAGCACATCAAGCCTACCCAAAGTAAGTGATATGGCTGAGTCTTTTGGGGCCGATGACCCAGCGGGAACTGACGCGCTCTTGGTGTAGTGTTGGGGTAGTCGCCCTTGGAGCATATCACCCCCACCTAAAGCAAGTGGTGAGGCTGGGCCTTTTAGTACCGAAGTCCCAGCAGGAATGGCCGATATAAGATTTGGTGTGCAAATCATGGGGAGTTATGGGCCATGCCCTGCCACGCTGGAAGTATATATATGTACATATATATATGTATATACATGCATATATATATGTATATATATATATGTACAAATATATATATATATGTATATATAGTTGCATATATATATATATGTATATATACATATGTATATGTATATATATATATTTATATACGTACATAGATGTATATATATATGTACATATATATATACACTTATATATATATACATATATACATATATATGCATATACATATATACATATAAATATATATACATATTTATATGCATATATATATATATATGCATATGTATGTATATATATGTATATATGCATATGTATGTATACATATATATATGCATATGTATGTATATATATATGTATGCATATATATGTATAAACATATATTTGTAAAGATGCATGTATATATATGTATGTATATATATGTGTATTTGTATGTGTATATATACATTTATATATATGCATATATATATGCATATATTTGTATATAGATATACAGATATATATATATTTACAGATTTATATATATGTATATATATAGGTATATATATTAATAAGCATATATATACATATGTGTATAAATATGTATGTATATAGATACATAAGTATTTATACACATGTATATATAGATGTATCTATATAGATATATATGTATATATCCATATGTATATATATATATGTATATATATGTACGTATATATACGTATGTATGCATTTATATGTGTATATATTGGTATATATATATGTATGTATATATATATATGTATATATGTATATATATATATATATGTATATATATATGTATGTATATATATGTATATATATATATGTATGTATATATATGTATATGTATATGTATACATATACATATGTATATATGTATGTATAAATATATAAATATGTACATAAATGGATATCCATGTATATATATATAGATATATATATATGTATATATATATGTATGTATATATATATGTATATATATATATGTATGTATATACATATATATGTATATGTATACATATACATATGTATATATGTATGTATGAATATATAAATATGTACATAAATGGATGTCCATGTATATATATATATGTATATATATATATATATATATATTTAAGTTTATATATATATGTGCATATACATATGTATATATGAATACATATATTTATATGCAGATATGTATAAGTGAATATATATACATATCTGCAGATATATATATATATATGTATATGTATATATATACATGTTTATATGTGTTTGTATATATATGTGCACACGTATATAATTACGTAAATATATATATACGTAAATATATATATATATATGTATATATATGTACATATATATGTATGTATATGCATATATACATGTATATATATATATATACATATATATATATATATATATATATGTATATATATATATGAATATGAGTATATATATATATATATACATATATATAGGCATATATATATGACTGTGAATATATGTATATATATATATATATATATATATAGATATTTATATATATATCTGTACATACATGTGTACATATACATGTACATATACATATATATATCAATATGTGTATATACACTTATATATATGCGTATAGGTATATATCTATATGTAAATATGTGTGCATAAACGTGTAGATAGGTGTATGCATACCTATATTTATGTATATATATATATGTATGTATACATATGTATATATGAATGTATAGTCATTTTGTTTTTTTTCCCTGTACAACACTAAGTTGTACTAAACGGCTATCATGTGGTAGGTTGGATGAAATAACAAACTTTTTCTTTTACCGATAGGGGTATATCTAGCACGCTCTGTTCTTAGTAGTAGTATTACCCAATTATCAATTTCTCACACTTGGATTGAACCTAGATCCATTAGATTACAGGAAATTTGTTTGATTCTGTATCCGCTATACTATAGGTCCATGTCCATATATATATTCACCTATGTATCTATCTATGTATATCTATATATATATATATACATATACATATATATATATATATACATAAATATATATATATATATATATATGTGTATATATGTATATAAATATATATATATATGTACATGTATATACGTATATATATATATATATAAATATACATATATATGAATATGTGTATACATATGTATAAGATATATATGTATGTATATATATTTGTATACATATGCATATATATTTGTATGTATATATATGAATATATATGTATATATATATATAGATGTATGTATTTATATTTGGATGTATATATATATATATTTATATGTATATATATACGTGTATATATATGTATGTATATATATACATGTATGTATGTTCGTATGTATATATATATATATGTATGTACGTATGTATGTATACATATATATTTATGTATATATGGATGTATGTATATATACATATACATATATATATATAGATATATATGCAGATGTATGGATATATGTATGTATATATATATGTATATATGCATATATATGTACATATATAAATGAATGCATATATATGTATATATATAATTGTATGTATATATATATACATATGTATATAAATGTATATATAAACGTATGTATATATGTATATATATAAATATGCACATATATGTATGTATATATACACTCATGTATATATATTAATATGCATGTAAAGATGAATATACATATATATATATGAATATATATACATATATATATATATATACATTCATATGTATATGTATCTAGACATGTATGTATATATATATAAATAAATATATATCTATATATATATGTATATATATATATAGATATATATATATAAATACATGTATATTTATGTATAGATACATATGTATATATGTATCTACATACATGCATATATCTATATGTTTGTGTATATATGTATGGATATATGTATCTATACATATGTACATATATACATGCATATATTAATGTCTGTTTATATATATCGATGTATACGTCTATATATACACGTATATATTTTATATGTTTGTGTAGATATGCTTATATATATGTATATAAATTCATGTATATATGTTATTGTATATATATATATGTATGTAGATATGTCAGTATCTCTATATGTGTACATATATATGTACATGTATACCTATGTATATATGGATACATGTATATATGTATACAAACATTGATATATATATGTATGTATATATTCATACATATATATACATATACCTATGTGTATGTATATATATATATCTATATATATAAATGTACGTATGTATATATAGACATGTATATATATTTTACATGTGTATATACTTATATATAAATAAATATGCAAATTTTCATATCTGTACATGTATATATATATATATTTCTATGAATATAAATGCATATGAGTATTTATATCTATGTGTGTGTGTATATAAATATATGTATATAAATATGTATATATACATGTATGTATATATATGTATGTTCATATATGCACATATACGTATGTATCTATACAGTATATCTCAGAATTTTTGAGATGAGGTATTATTATTATTTCCATTATTATTCAGACTATCCTCATCTTTGTTGTTTTTCATACAACGTTTCGGCCGTTGCACTCTACGGCCTTCGTCAGGTAACATCTGGGAGATTTTCGGGAAGTAACGATCCGAACCTTTTATTTATCCGACGGGGGTATATCGACCTTACTCCCTTCTTTCAGCGTTAGTAGTATTGTTACCATCAGATTACTTAACAGTAATTTGTCTGATGCTGTAACCTCTGCGCCATGTGTCCATGTGGACAACTGGAGTTAATTTTTAGGAGTCTGAAACCTCAGGTGACAGATTTTTTTTTTTTTTTTTTTTTTCTTGATTTGATGTTATTGTTTTCTGTCTTTTATTATCAGAGGTTCCCATATGGTATCCATTTCAATGCTAGGATTACTGAGGCAGTTTTGCTTGCCTAGCATATGGGCCGACTCTTTCAATTTACGGATTTTCCAATGTTCTTCCTGGTCAATTATCTCAACCTTGTTCCAGAGGGGTAGGTGGTCTCCCTTTTCTTTCCATACATGGTTAGCTATACCTGATTTATTGGTTTCACCTTTACTCACCGCTTTTCGGTGTTCTTCCACCCGAACCTTCAAGGGGCGACATGTTTCACCTGTGTATTCGTGCCCACAGCTGCACGGTATTGAGTATACACAGTTTTTAGTGTTCGATAACTCAGTGGGTGGTTTGGTGCGGGAGAGGTAGCTGCGTAGCGTTGATCTGCTTCTGAATACGGCCCGGATATTACATGGGGCGCATATCTTCTGGATCTTCTCAGACACATTCTTAAGGTAGGGGAGACAGACTGTTGTTGGTTTATGATTGTCATCCTCCTCCTCCTCCTTCACTCTTCTTTCACTAGTGGTGACAGTTAGCGCAGTGGTTACAGCATCAGACAAATTACTGTTAAGTAATCTGATGGTACTAGGTTCGATCCTAGTGTGAGGCAGTATAACAATACTACTAACGCTGAAAGAGGGGAGTACGGTCGATATACCCCCGTCGGGAAAAAAAAAGGGTTCGGTTCGTTACTTCCCAAAAATCTCCCAGATGTTACCTGACGAAGGCCGTAGAGTGCAACGGCCGAAACGTGCTTGTATATACATATGTGTATATATATATATGTCCATATATATATATGTACGTATGTGTACATATACATATTTATATGCATGTATATATATCTGTATATATATGCATATATATATAAGTGTATGTATGTATCTCTCTCTCTCTCTCTATATATATGTATATATATATATATATGTAGTTATGTGTGTATATATATACAATTACATTCGTATATATGAGTATGAATCTATATATGTATGTATATATATATGCACACTTATATGTATGTATGTATATATATGTATATGTGTAGACATATATGTATTTTTTGTATTTATATATGAATATATATATGTATGTACGTACATATATGTATATATAGATGTATATATTTATTCATATATGGATATATATGTGTATATACATATTTATATGATTCATATATGTATATATATACATAATCTCATACGTATATTTGTATATATATGTATATATATATATTTATATATGTATATATATTTGTATATTGGTATGTATGTATATGTATGTATATGTTTGTATGTATACATATATATATATATATATATATATATATATATATATATATATACAGGCATTTATATATATGTGTATAAGTATATGCACATGTTTGTATACGTCTGTATATAATCAATTTTGTAGATATATGCACGCTTATATATGTATATCCATATCTGCATTCTTGACTATGTATATATATATATATTTATATGTATATGTGTGTATATATATGTATATATATATACGTATGTATATAGATTTGAATATATATATGTATATATACATTCGTGTGTCTTATCGATGTATATGTATATATATACATATATATATATATAGACATATATATAAGTATATATGTACATGTGTATATGTATCCATTTATATATATATATATATATATATATATATATATATTTATGTATGTATAGTAATGTATGCATGGATATATATGTATATATATCGGGCGGTATATATATGTTTATTTATATGCATGTATATATATGTGTATGTTTATACGTCTATTTATATATTTTATATACATTTACATATACAAATGGTCTACCTATATGTGTGCATATATATATGTATATATATTTGTGTTTATATATCTATATATATATACGTTTGTATATATATATATATATATGTATATCCATGTATATGTATGTATAAGTATGTTTATATATATGTATATATACATATATGTATGCATGTATATATATATGTATACATACATAGTATATGTGGTAGGAATCAGACAAGCAGTATGACATAATATAACAATATATCAATAATATAGAGCTAATCCCGAAATGTAATTGTTTTTCATTCCATAGAGTGTTCGATTTATACAACTATTCACCTTTTAAATTAAGTTGATTTAGAGTGGAGCTTGAAATAAATAGAAGAATTCGGATATACTATACACAGAAGCTGATGTTCGTGCCCTCTCTGGGCCTCATGAGGTGTATGATTGTATCTATTTTTCCGTGTCTACCTATTTGGAATCATTCATTTTCTCAAGGGGTGTTAAACGGATTTAGGGGTCATCTCTGAAGGATGTATAGTTGTGGTCTGGGAGTAGTTTCAATCTTGACCTAGGTATGTTGGGATTGAGTTTTATTGCCCCTGTACTTCTCTTGGATAGTATTATTTTCAATGTTCAATTCACAATGTGTTTGGGCATATTTGAAGGTAAAAGATGGTGATGGGAAGTTTTCATGATGATGGACATGAGGATGAATTGTCTACTTTACTTTTTGATTTTTTGTTGTAATTCATGTTGATTAAAACAAATTTAGAGTGATCCCTCCCCTGCAGTATGGTTTCGTTTTTTCTATCCAATAGATGTTCCTTTGGATTTTTTTTAATCTTGTAAAGTTTCGAAATCCCACAGTTTTAATTCAGGCTGGAATTGTAAGAATTTTCTTAATTTCAGCATGTATTAGATTGTCTAAGAATTTTCCACTCAATTGTTGGCTCTTGGTTCATTTGATGTAATTTCCAGTAGTGAGCTGATAAGGACGTGCTATTTTTGTATCTTTCATTTGTGAATGATGATATATAGTTGGCTAATTTAAGTTTGAATGGTATGTTTGATATGCCGATGTAATATTTTATATCAAAGGGTTTTTTCTGAGTTGATATCTCTGTCTGGTATACTATATTGGATCTAAGGCATTAGTTTTGCAAGGGGCAGTTTTTCTTATTTAGGCAGTTGCAATCTAATTTTTTTGTACCTGTATTCTCTTTACTTCTATTATTTCTAATAATTTTATAATACCCCTTGATAAAAATCCTATTCATATTTTCTGTACAACTAAAACAAGTCCATGATGTATTTCTATTAAATATTTTCTTCTATGGGTGGTTTTGGGGGAAATCTTTTTTTCAATTGAATTGTATATATATATATTTATATACGTAAATATGTATATATATATACATGTATTTATGTATGAATGTATGTATGTAAACATGAGGTTACAAATATGTATATATATATATATATATATATATATATATATATATATATATATATATGTATGCATACATATATGTACGTATAAATATATATATGTATATTTATATGTTTAAATATCTATATGTATATGTATATATATAAGTATCTATTATATATGTATATATATATAGGTATATATCATATATGTAAATATATATGTGTGTGTGTATATATATATGCATATGTGTGTATATATATATATATGCATGTATATATATATGTACATATATATATGCATATATACATGTATATATATGCATACATGTATGTATATATGTATATATATATAGGTATATATCATATATGTATATATATGTGTGTATATATATATATATGCCTATATATGTATGTATATGTATTTATTTATACATATATATGTACATATATGTATGTATGTATATATATGTATAGATATATATGTATGTATATAGATATATATATATATGTATGTATAGATATATATGTATGCATATATATATATATAAATATATGTAGATATCAATATATGTATGAATATATATATATATATATATGTATATATATGTATGAATATATATATATATATATATGTATATATATGTATGAATATATATGAATATATATATATATATATATAGGTATGAATATATATATGATTATATATATATGTTAGGATATATACATCAATATATATATAGATGAATGTATATATATGTGAATGTATATATAGATGAATGTATATATATGTGAATGTATATATATGTGAATATATATGTAGGTGAACATATATATGTATGTATATACATGTCAATATATATATATGTATGGATATATATGTGTATATATATATATACATGTATGGATATGTATGTGTATATATACATATATGTATATATATATATAATTATATGGATATATATGTGTATTTATATATACATATGTGTAGATATATATTTATATAAATATGTATATATATGTATGGATATATATATATATATATATATATATATATATATATATATGTATGTGTAGGTATATATATATATATATATATATGCAGGTACATATATTTATATATATATATATATATATGCAGGTACATATATTTATATATATATGTATGTATATATGTATATATATATGCATGTATGTATATGTGTATAAATGTATGTATGTATATGTGAATATATATATATATATATATATGTATATATATATATGGATATATATGTATATATATTTATATGTATGTATATATGTGTATATATATATGTATGCATATGTATGTACATATATTCATGTATGTATGTATATATATTCACATATATATACACTTATGTATATTTATGTATATATATATTTGTATGTACGTATATATGTATATATAGATCTATGTATGTTTATGGATATATATATGTATGTTTGTATACATATGTATATGTATATTTATATACATATATTTTTATACATGTATATATATATGTATATGTATATTCATATATATGTATATATATATAAATGTATACATACATATATGTATTTATATATGTATATATACGTATGTATTTATATATATATATATATATATATATATATATATATATACGTATGCATCTATATATATATATATGTATGTATTTATATATATGTATGTATTTATTCATATATATGTATGTTTTTATGTATATATATATGTAAGTATTAATATATATATATGTTTATGCATATATATGTGTATGTATGTATATATATATTTAGGCACATATATATATGTATATATATACATGTATATATTTATACATATATTATATGTGTATATTCATATGACTATATACATATATATGTATATATATATACGTGTATATTTATATATAAATACATATCTTTATGTATATATATATGTATATATTCATGTATATATATATATATATATATATACGTGTGTGTGTATATATGTATATGTATATATATATGTAGATGCCTATATTCATATGTATATATATATATATATGTATATATATGTATATGTAAATGTATATATACATATATATATATGTATGTGTATGTTTATATATCGATATGTATATGTATATATTCATATGTATATATCCATGTATATATATATACGTAAACGTTCCTAAATATATATGTATATGTATGTACATATATACGTATATGTATATATATATATACATATATATATATATATATATATATGTATATATATATATATATATATATACACATAGATATATATATATATATATATATGTATATATATATATATATATATACACATAGAGATATGTATATATATGTATGTATATGTATACATATATGTATGTATATACATGTGTACTTATGTATATAAATATACGTAACTCTATGCATATATGTATGCCTATATATATATATATATGTATGTTTATATGTATATATATCTATGTATGATATATATATATATATATATATATATATATATATATATATATATATATATATATATATATATATCTATAAATATATATAGTTATCATTGAAATAATTGCAACGGTCTGAATTTTCCTTGTTTATTGAAAATAATTACCAAAATAATCGAGTTGTAAGGATTACCCTACAAAATAAAGCTAGGCCTTGGTACGCGGTCAATACATCAACAAAAATTTTAATATTAAAAAACAATCTAGAATACGAAATCCATGGCCTGAGAAAATTCACAGTCAATGTTATCCTGTTCTCGATCTATCCGTTTTTCTTATCTTTTTGAATAATCTGTAACTAGATAAGAATCATTACATGCAGGCATTATTTGCCATTTCCCATGTGCATAATCTTCAAGTTGTGTCAGATTTGTTTGTTTCCTCTCTATTACAGATTTCTTTCTGACTTCAGACCATGATTCTGAGAATATGAAAGTAAAACTTAATTTTCAATATATTTCAGGACTAAATAAGAAGTATGCTAGAATTAATTGAAATTGAAAATAAATTAAATATCGCTAAGTTTTGGATCATTGTCATGCAAAATGCCCCAACCATGTTTCAGTATCAGATTTCTAACAGACACTTCTAAGTTGACATCCAATATTTCACAATCATCTTTTTTTCATCATACTATCAAGTTTTATAAAGCTTCCAGTTCCTTTTGCAGAGGAACCCCCCTGCCCTCAAGCACGATACTCCTTCTTTGATGTTTTGATGCAGGGACAGCATTTTTTTAATCAAAAGCCTCACCTTGATGTCTAACGACAAATTTCTTTTCATTATGCCCCAAAATTTCTTGTTTTGTCTCATCTGACCATGGTATATTCTTCACGAATGAAACAGGTTTATCAATATGGCCGTCTGCAAATCCTAGATGAGTTTTCAAATGACTAGCCCTTAGGCCTGCTCTGTGCAGGACTCTAGAATAGTATATCCTGTAACTTTCATTCCAGCAGCTTTCAAATTATTCCTGAAAATCTTAGTTGTAATATTTCCACAGTTCTTACAAGGTTATGTTTTGATCTGGCCAACAGCTTCTGCTTCCTACCATTCCAAGTTTGTTTTAACCAGCCTTCTGTCTCTTGAACTTTAGATTGATGTTTTGAACAGTTGATTATTGAATAGCAAATCATTTAGAAAAAACTTCATATCCACTACCTGACTTGTAGGTTCCAGTAATCTTGGTATTAATTTCTAAATCATATTCAGATATCTTCATAATTATCCAACTATGTGAAGCTTCTACTGCCAAAAAAATTCTATACTTTTGATGTGAATAAATACAGTGCAATTGAAATCACCGCCGTAGATTTTGCTGGAAATATGTAAATATCAATAACTATATTATTATATTAATATTTACAATCTAGTATTCATCATGTATACATGACAATGTATAGTTTTTCCATTTATGCAATTTTTTTGCCATTAATTTTGGATATATTACTTTTTTCAATTTTGTTGTCAGTTGTTAAAAATAAATTCTAGAAAGTTCTTTTTGGTGTATTCATCTGCCCAACACTCATTATTGATTCCGCCTAACAGGAAAACTCATCTACTACAATATTTGAAAATTCATTCTCCATAAACTAGAAAAACTTAGACTGCGCCAATAATTCCAGTCATAAATGTACATGTATAAACATGTAGCCTGCAAGATTTTTCAAAAAATCAGCTTGACTGCTGGTTAAATTAGTTTACTCACCCCAACATGATTTGTCTACACCAAGTTTTCTTCTTTCAAAGTCAATCATTTTAACTGATATGGTAGTAAAAGGAACGAAAAATCAGATAAAAAACATAACAAAACATAATTATGACTCTGTGAAATTTAATCAAGGTTTCCTGATTCACATTTTTGAAGGTGATCTGTTAATTTTTCATGCCATTGATCCAACTTCATCATGAAGCAACTGACAACGAATGATGCATTTCTTTGCTGACTTATTTTGTCACACACCAGGTACACCATTCACTTATTCTCTACAGTTTTTTCAACTACGATTGTCAAGTTTTCCACTTTTATTGAAAAAGTCAAGTTCTCTTTTTTTTATATTCATCCGATTTTACATTGACTCATGCTTAAAAGAAAAGTCTCATGTAATGCGTATTGAACTATAATAACTCTATATAGGATGAAAAACTTTCAAGATCAGATGAACAAACTTTGCTAAGAAAAATGTTACATTAATAATGTCGTATTTGAAGTTTGTATGATGAGAAATCTATTGAGGTGTTTATTTCCTAATTATAATTCACTTGATTATAAAAAAAATACATTAAAAAATCTGATAAAAGATTTTAATTTTCAACTCAACCAGTGGTTGGGAAAGCTGAGAATCTTACATACGTATCACCACTTGCACCTTCACAACCTTTAGATATCTGGTCAACAAATCCTAATACAAGCGCTATCTCCAAGCCTCCACTGGCCACCAGAGGCTATTGTTCAAGTGATATCATGCAATGAATGGTCTACCTTGGCAAGATATTCAGACCTCTTAAAAAAAGGATATTTGTGAGCCCCAAAACTCTCCGAAATAAGTATGTATTGCTATTGGAGCCACTGGCTGTAATTCAAATGGGATCTCCATCAAAATGATTACTGGTGCATGTCAACAAGAAATTCTATTGAATTGAATTGCAATTTCAAGCTGAAATACCAACTCTAATGGGCGGTTTTCAATTTCTGTGAAAAAGAAAGGGTGATCCTGTAGATGACTGATATAAATTTGCAATTTCTTTTTTTTTAATTTAAAAAAAGAATTTGTGCACTGTTTTTAACTGTTAAGGTATGAAACTTCACAATCAGGACAGTCGGTCAGTCTATGATTTCAAATTGTAAAAATAGATAAAAAGATAAATAAATCAAGATTTTTGGTGATAGAC
This sequence comes from Thysanoteuthis rhombus, assembly GCA_963457665.1. Taxonomy (NCBI): domain Eukaryota; kingdom Metazoa; phylum Mollusca; class Cephalopoda; order Oegopsida; family Thysanoteuthidae; genus Thysanoteuthis; species Thysanoteuthis major. The sequence goes on from CAUOPZ010000380.1 coordinate 62,078, forward strand.
ATGAAAAAAATTTAAGTTGTTAAAACAAAAAATACTGCTTACCTGCAGGATTAGCAATTCCTTTTTTTTACAAATTCACTGCTGCCCGTTAGAGCAGGTAATTCAGCTATTAAAAAATGGCAATTGTTTCCTTTTCTGCATTAGATTCTGAACATTCCCACATTAGATTTTGCATTGGAAGTCCCTAGACTAAGAATGGTGCAGTGAAATCAGAGTAACATTTGATATTTTTTAGTAGCTGAAATACTTTAAGGGAAGAAAAGGATCTTATTTAATTTTCATCATTTTTTTTTTAACCTTACCCAAGAATTATTTTTCAAAAATTTCATTCTCAATTGAAAGTATCAGTTTTTACAATTTCAATTGTAAAATTTCATATCTATTCAGATCAATCTGTGTTTTAAAAAATAATTGAATATTTGAATAATTGAAAGATGAAAATAAAATGAGTTTTTATTTTTAAAATCATCCATTTCTTTTTGATTTTTTGTGAGCAGAATGAATAGTCAGTAATACGTCTAGTAAACAAAAACAAATATCAATACAGACAAATACAATGGTGTGTAGACATACTTGATGCTTTTGTGTGAGTAAGGTTTGTCCCTCCTCTGTAACATCGATTCCTTAAAATTGAGAGATGTACGTAGTTTCTGTCTGTTATTGATTAATTGGATGAAAAAATTATCTAATACATATTTTATTTTTGACTTTATCATTGTGAGAGTGGAAATGTCCTCTGCTCAATTGTCACCTTGTTCGATTGTCTAATGCTAAATTGTTGCACGTTGAATTGTTGGCCAACCTTTCAACCTATATAAAGCCTGCCTTATCAAAAACACATACAACTTGATAACACAGAAATGTGTTGAAGCTGCTCTTCATATCCAAATGCAAAATGATAACTCAAAGACGTGGACATTTCCAATTAGCAGAGACACTGAGTCCACTGATTTTTTAAACAAAACCATATCAAAGTATTAAATAACCATATTAGAATACAAAGTATCGAATAGTACACACATTGCCCCTTCAAGAGGGGAATACACACTAACCACACAAACATAAAGAAAATACTCACTGCACACACTCATGTACGTACATACAAACACACTTCCAAGAAAAGAAAAGAAGGCAGAAAGCACTGATGTTACACACACTGATTATCAAATGATCACACTCTGACACCAACTCCGTCTATTCTTTCTGGTACATAAGACTCCAAATGTTTATTCTCTTCAATCTATCAAATTTTCTCCTTAATGTTACAAAATGCAAACCAATGCAATACTTTTTAGAAGCATATCCATGATATATATACATATATATATATATATATATATATATATATATATATAATGTATGTAAATGATGTATATATATATTATCTATTCTCTCTCTCTGTAAATATTATCCATATAATTTATATGTATATATATTTATGATGTATTTTCATGTGTCACACATCAAATTTTCAACTTGAAGTTTGTACAATATTTTTTTCATCACAATTTACATTTGTTATTATTTTATAACTTTTATTGAAAGATGAAGCAAATTTAATATATATAAATATCTAATACTGAATTATTATTTTTTGTAAAATTCTGTTTAATATGTCAGTGTTTTGATCATGGTAATTATGATAGACTTGAAATTGACATTTCTTGCATTACATTTCATAGTCCTGTATAACAGTCACATCCTAACATTTTGAAAAAAATGAACTGAGATATAAAATGGAATGATTCATACACGTTCTAGTTTACTCATGGTGTCAAATAATTTTGTAATTGCACTCTACTTAAAAAATATCAAAAACATTGTGTTGTTATGAATTTTGTTAATGTTCTACCAGAATGAATCTGGATTTTTTATGCATTTACTAAAGAGAAAAAAGTGGGAGACAAATACAATAAAAGCTGTATCTGCTACACTCATAGTATCAGTAGAAGTCATCAATGAGCAACACCAGACCCCATCAGCAATTAAAAGCAGCAGCAGCAACCTGAACAAGTGCTGAGCGTATGGAGTTAGAGATATACCTATCATACTTATGTTGACTTGAGTGACCTTTCTTATAATAATAAAATCCACACATATAAATAATAACTAGAAATGTGCAAAAGTCTTCTGTCTTGCTAAAAAACTAGCATCGTAAAATATAATTTCATCCATGCAACTGATGCAGTAAAATAAAATTTCATTCATGTTCTGATGACATAATGAAAATGCTGAAATCAAAGAAAAAGCAGTAAAAACAACCACAAAAAACAACCCTATTCTCCAATCTCACTGCAATGCAAATCTCTATTATCACCATGTATAAAATTCGGTGTGTTTTTTATGTAGACCATCATTTTTGATGGCCTAGGTAAACTAAGGTAAACTGTCTGTCACACTTATGTTCACTTAATATGCATATAAGTAAATAGCATAATACATATATTTATATATCAATAAAAGACAATGATCATTAAAACTAACATGATGTCATTCAAGTGTCGTTGGGTTAAAGTTGAACTCTTCTTAAATTACCTCTTCAACAATAGTATCAGTTTTGGCAATTTTTCATGTAATACTGCATAAGTTTATACTTGTACACTAATCATAACCATCAGCGAAGTGATGAGTCATTGATTGGTATTGATAAATCTCACTATAATTCACTAAATATCCAATCCTTTTTTTTAATCGTTTGAGATAGACATCTAGCTGAAAATCCCACCATAATGTAGCTTTTCAACTAGAGTTAAACAAAAGTGATGATTGTAAGCATCAAATATTATTCAGACCATGACTCTGTTGAAGTTGGTGAGAATGTTGGAGATCTTTGGATACTTGTAGTCACTTGGCTCTTCATAGTTGATAAAGAGTAACCTTAGTTGTGTCTTCAGAGAGAGAAATGGCATTCTTTCAGTCTTAATAGTCAATGGAACAACACAGAAGTGACAACTCCAGGGTCCAAGCTTGGGCAACGTGTATGGATATCCTAGGACGGACAATTGATGGAGTCCCTGTCTTAGCCTTGCTAATGTAGCCTACAGGAAAATTAAGTGTGTTACATTTGGGGCTTAAAATCCTAAAGGTGCTCCATTTCCTGATTTCAAATCAGAATTGGCCTTCTCCCAGACTGGTTGCCTTCCAATTGTTAGAAAGCCCATTCCGATATGAATTCATGCATTTCCCTATTGTATTAGTACATTGTTTGCGTTGTCAACTGCTACATCCAGAGCCAGATTAAAACAACTGGTAGCCTTGGGCAAGAACAAGACTTCTCAAAGTAGGGATAAGAACCCCTCCAGGGATCATAGAAATATTTGAAAATCTTAAAAAAAAATTGTTCTCTCTCATAATCAACACTGCAAAATACAATATGGATTATAAATATGTTACAATTTTTGACATTCTTTTTGTTCTTATTTGTTTATAATTTTCATCATTACAAAGGAAATAATGGTAAATTTTGTGACTTTTTTTTACTGGATTATGAGGCCTGGGACTACAACCCACTCAGAACATTTGTAAATCACTACCATAGATGTTTTTTTTAGAATATACATACAGCAGTATTATTGATGATATAGATAATTGTAGCATCAACAATTAAAAAAAAAATAACAGGTCTGGTTAGTCATTCAATAGAAACTGCTATGTCACAAATGTCCTCTGGCTGCATACTGTGTTGCAGTGATCAATGAATAAGTTACTTCTCTCCTTGTTTGTTGAGCAGTGATCACTAAAGAAATCTGAATTTTTAAAAACCAAGCATAAATACTGCTGGACACAAACTAAGGGTTATTGAATGCCCTCACTAAAAATCCATTTAGAGGAGGAATTTATATATAATTACTTTCACATCATAAACTGAGCAGAGGTGATGGTAAAACCAAATTACCTCGATGAAAATACTTCCAGTATGGTTCAAACCATGCATTCATGATTTAAAAGTAAATAAAAAAAACAGGTCTGATTGGTCACTTAGAAGAAACTGTCACATGACCAATGTCTTTTAGTAGTATGTTGTGTGGGGGTGATTGATAAAAACATCAGAAAAAGGAGTGATCAACTAATGAGTTACTTCTCTTGCATTTTGTTCCGCAGTAATCATTTCAAAAAGCAAGTGTAAATGCTTCTGGACACAAACTAAGGGATCAATTTAGGATGAACTTGGACTGAAAACTGAATCTTCAAACTAAAAATCTATTTAGAGGAGGAATTTTCAAAAAATAAAAAAATGTTTTCCCAACTCATTGAAGTGAGTCTGTGTGCAAAATTCCAAGTATCTACTAGGGATGGTCAAGTCCAGATACATACATCCATGTGTCAGGAGAAATGGATAACCTAAACCCAGTGTTTGTCGAGGGGAGTGGTGATTGCTGAAATCGTAGAATGCAAATGTAATCATACTTGTATAAATCAAAACATGCAAATACAGTTTTATTGTCCATGCATGAGATTATAGGCTTTGCCAAAATTATCTTGAAGCAAAATCAAGTTTAAGGAAAATTAAATTGCAAAACATAAAAATTTCGCCAACAATGAACTGCTAATAATTAGTGGGGAGAACGTTGTACATGAGAAGTAATGCTATGCGAGATAAGCTTGCTCAGCATCATCGCTAATCTACAGCACGGGTCGCCAGATAGTTTGAGATGTTTCTGTCCAAGAAAAGAAGCTAAATCCCAAAATAACTAATCAAACTGCAATACTGCCAAACAAAACAAAACTATGAATAATGCCATAAAATCAACTTTGCAAAAATCAACTTATATCACGAAGGACTGAAGTCCTTACTTTTTTTACACCATCGAACCCTTCCATGCAACCTTTGTTCGTTTCTTCATCAACCCCCGGGCATGTACATAAAAAAATAAAAAACGAGACGTGTAGTATTCGACATGGTTTCGTTTCGTTATTGTTAGTAAAAAAAAAGGGGGGAAAAACTTTGATATGGCCTAATAGTTTTCAAAAAGGACAGATTTGTCAAATTAGTCTATAAAATCTTGCCTTTTACATCTGCTCAGTAAAGGGTTTATTGAAAAATCAAGGGGAGATAATTTAGCGGAAGTGGATCCTAGATTAATGACAAATAGACTACAAGCATGCGCAGTTAGGTATTTTGTTTTTCACTCGTCGCGCCAGAAGTATGTAGAAAAGAGAGAGGAGATTAACTTCTTCCGATTTTGGGATTTTTATTTTTCTTCGTTCCGAAAAAATTCTGCTTAACAATATATATTATCTATCTACATACATACACACAGAAAAAAAGAAACGAAATCCCCCCAAAATAAGGACGAAAACAAAACAGAATCAGAGAGCGATAAATTTACAGGAAAAAATAACTACACGAAAAAAAAAAACGTACAAAATATTGCCAAACAGAAAACACGGGTTGTTTTTTGTATATGATGTTTTTTTTAATTTTACCGTAGGTAAGTAGAAAAAAAAACCAAAACATTTTATTCTTGATTGTCATCCTCATCAATTTGACTGTGTTTCACTTATATGTTATCCTGGAACAAGTAGACATTCGTTTCCTTTTTTTTTTTTTCCATGAAAAAAAAAAAAATTAGTAAAGATTGTTCGTTCATCATCCATACCTTAAAAAAACAGAATATTTACGTCTCATTTTTTTTCTTCTTCAGGATTAAATCAGGGGTTTTCTTTCGTTTTGGTGGAAGTAGGGTTTCTTCGGGGTTATGGCCTACAGAAAAAAACTGGAAGTATTCCTATTCTTGCATCATGATGTATTATCGTTCCATCGTACTCATTTACTACTAAGAACCTACCACGAAAACAAAAACTCGAAATAAACCAAGAACCACCTCATTCTGGAAAATTGCTAAATAAAAGTGAAGAGGCGAGCTTGAAATATATTTATTTTGCATGATGCTATTATTTCTCACGTTCTCCTCTTCTGGGGGTCTTACTATATCATGAATCAGGAACCAACCAAGAAAACAACTCAAAATTAAAGCAATAAACCCTTTTTAGTATGAAAAAACAAAACAAACATAACTGCAGATGCGAGCTCAAAGCACAAATAAGTGGATAAATTTTACTCACTGTAATTTTCTCGTGTATAATGCGAGATAGTGGGTATAAAAAAATCAGTCAAAATTGGGTGGGTAGCATTACACTCGATTAAAAATGATCCTGATTTTCAGGTACATTTAGTGTGGGTCGCATTTTATTCGAGATCGTAATGTACTCGAGTATGTTCTTTTCTTTTTTTTTACCTTTCCTGTCAAAAAGTGGAGGTGGTATTATTATTATTATCAATTTTACTACTACTGCTACTAAGTCAATGATGTTCCCGTCAATCTGTCTCCAGTGCCTCAGAATCCCCATACACACCCTTCCGCTGCAGGCTAAACGAAATTAATTAATGAAATGGTACACACATACAATTGTATCCATTTATTTCTGTATTTGATTTTTTACTGGTACATCATATTAGATTCAAACACAATTGCAGTGAAATGAGCAGTAGTTTGTTGATATTTGTAGTTCTCCTTTTAGGCAACTTGAAAAAAATGAAATTCTTTAGCAAATAGTCTTTACATTTTCATGCAAGCTTGTAAAGTCATAAATATTGATAAATGTAGTGCTCTCACCAAATGAAAATACTTTTTTTTGGAAAGAATTGTATTCATCATAACACCCACTAGAAGGGATATGGTGTATAGGAAAAAAATAGAAATATTCCTATTTTTTGCATCATGATGTTTAATCGTTCTGTTATTTCTTAGATATTCTTTCACTACTGGGAACCAACCAAGAAAACTAACTCGAAATAAACTGGCAAAGAAAGACTTTATTCTGGGAAATGGCTAAATGAAAGATTTTTTAACGTAAGATTGTTTTATATCTGGATACTTTTTATGCACTAAATGTATTATATAATTTAGAGATCAGTGAGTTTTGACTTAACATTAGTTTTAAAACGTAGTGATTGTACCACATGGGATTGTGTTGTGTGTAAAATTATAGCAGAAGTGTAATATTTGTATCTTTGAAACAAGCACCACTGAAGGTTAACAAGTGCTCAACTTTTTATATTGCTTTCCTGCACTAATAATCGGCTGTAAACTACAACAGCAAAGGATGAAAGAACGATGTAAATAACAATCACTTCGAACATAAATTGTAATGTACCTTTTAAAACGAGTTAGAAGATTAACAATCAATTACTTACTTGTGTGTGCCAAGTCATTGCGGGGCTATTTGAACCCTGTCTGAAGCAAAGCGTTCTATTCAGTAGTGCGTTTCTACTGACAAATGTCACTTAATGATGGAAGGGGTCTCCAAATCTCTAGCTACACCTCTGTGTTGTATAAAAATCGATACTAACAAGTGAATTGGAAAAATTGAGTCGCTCGATTATAAAGTTATTAAGAATCCTTTTTTTGTGGGAAAATATTATAGTTGGTTTAGGTTACAAATAAACACAGTTTTTTTTTAACTTGAAGTTCAAAGAAAGAATCAAATCTAAAATATTGTCAATGAATGATCACTTCTATTATTTTAATTTTACCAGTACCACTGATAAGTATTTATTTAGTATATAATTTATAAAATGATTAATTTAATTGGGGTAATGAAGACTTTTTGGAACAAGAATAAATTTTGAAATTGTAAATTTTATAGTTATATAAAAAGATATTACAGTGAACATTAACCGTTTACTGAGTTTCAAACTTCGGTAAATAGTTTTCTCATGGGATGTGTTTTCATGTGTTTTCATTTTGAAACTTTCTTCCATTTCCCCTCCCCTTGATTTTTATTCTCCCCTCTTCGTTTTTGAAACGAACAAAAAAATGCTCCAGGTTTGAAAGTAGATCTTTCGGTGCTTTTTTATACAATAGGAAGAAAAAAACTGTGCACTTTTCACGTTTTTCTAGTGTGAAAAAAGGGGTTTGAAGTGATCACTGATTTTAGGTCACCTATTTGTCTTTTCTTGTATCTTCCGATAGTTTCCGAACATGTAAATATTTTATGGAACTGAACGCATTTTTCATGAATCAGAGAAAGGCACTATCAGAGCAGTGGGTGTATCGATTGGGATGAGTATTTTGCGGTCTTAAGAATCCGTTAGAACACTCAAATGGCAATGGGCTGGTCATGTTGCAAGAATTGCAGACAACCTATAGACATCACAACCACAACATGGATCCCCAGAGATCACATGTGCATCCGAGACCTGACAGAATACTAGATGGAGAGACGATCTACACAAATTCAAGAAGTATTCGTTCCGCGACGCCCACGACGGAGAAATGTGGCGAATCCTGGGGAAGGTCTCTGTCCAACGATGGACGTTAGAAGACTGATGATGGAGTTCGAGATCAGATTACGTGGTATCCATCCTTAAACGTCAACGAAACATTATTGTATTTTGATAGTTTTCTTCAGTTTAATTTGAATTTTGTTTTTCTGGACCGTGCAACAAGGCATTCTTGTTATTATCTCTGAAAAATAGATTTTTCTTCATTAAATCTCATTTTTGTGCCGTTTTTATCATCGAGTGATATGAAGTGAAACTTCCCGATTTACAATTGGGATCACCGCTTTCCCTTTTCCGAATTTGTTGTAAGAGAAGATTCCGAATATTACATTTCATGTGCTGCATTAAGTTCATTTCTTTGCACAGGAAAGCGGTGTAACCTTTTATCTAAGGACTCGGAAAAACTATAAGAGAAAAGAAATAATGCGAAAAGTCAAATAGCCTCTCGACCAACCGTCAATTTGAAAAGAAGAACAAAATGATTTCTTCGTGCATTTTACTTGATAATTGTTCTGTTTTGGTCTTTCTCTTGAAAATCAAATGCTTTTGATGAATCTTGAAAACTATATCTTTTTGAGGATTTTATCTTTAAGTAGTCCGTTAATAGCTTCTGAGTTCACTTGTTAGAGGTTGAAATTGATAGTAAGTTCTCCAAGGTTCAAAGTATTTTGGACAATGTAAATAACCCATAAGTAAATCCTTTGCTCATTTCTTTTCCAAATGCTACATGAATTGATTGGAAATAAACTGGAATGTTTGGGGCACCCACCACGTGTTCTCGATCACTGCCATGTTCTGTCGAAGAGTGTTTTTGAATACAGCAACGATCAAGTGAAAACTACTTTACAGAATTGGAATATAATGCTTTTTACATTCATCAATTTATCAACCCTTAATTATTTATGTAAATATTACGCAGTTCCAAGACTATTGTGAATTTACATCTTTACGCACATTGCAACAGAAGCTATTGTGAGCTTTTGTACACATTTTGTTCAAGTTTCGCTCTCACCGGTTTGTCGTCGTTGTAGTAGTAGAGAAAATGAAAGGACTATTATATTCTCATTAAAAAGCAATCTATCACCGGAAGGGGATTTCTCTGCTTGGTTTCAGTACAAGTTATGATAAATTGGTCACGTGACTAACCCCTCCCCCAGAAAAACAAAAAACCACTTGTCGTATGTTGAAATACATTTATTTTTTTTTTTTTTTTTGAAAGATTAGGACTTTTTTTCAGAACTTTTCGTTCGTGTGCATTTTATGACGGAAGAAAAAGACAACGCGATCAGAAACAGAACGTGTTATCATTCGTAATTTGAAGTAAAACCAATAAGGAAGAAAGCTATGACTTCAATTAGACATTAAGAAAAAAAGAATTTTAAAATTACAATTCGGTAATTAGTAAATTTATCAAGTTGATGGGCATTTAGAAAAAAATAACCTCGACCCTTTACAATCATTTTGCAATATAGACCTACATCGATGCCTTCAGTACCTAGATAGTCAGGAATAACCTTCTTGATACAAGAAAAATTACGTCATAATCAAAATTTAATAACTACGATTTTGAGATACCACCTTTTCCCAGCCTTCTTCTATGCAGTTGAAGGTCTCTGAATCCTTAATTTCATTCTTGTGTTGATTGAATTAAATTTGAATTAGTGGAATCTGAAAATTTAAGCTTTTAACTTCTTTCGTTTTTGGAGTAGAGACTCTATATCTGAAGAGAAAGGAGGGTGATATTTTGTTCGATTAGTCGAGACGCCACTTTTACTACCTGCGGATAAGTCTGAAATGGAACTCGTTTTTTCCTATCGGGCTACTTACTACTACAACTTACTATAGAGCACGTACTTGAACCAACTACTACAACCGCTTACATTATTTATTGAGTATTGTCTTCATATACGAACTATGTGGGCGGCTGATTATTGTTTGAATTAACTAATATCAGGCCATTGAAGATCTATACATTTTTATTGTTTTATTTACTTGATGTGGGAAGGGTCAGCTCTTGTTTCGACGGCATCGTCATCGTGGTTGAATCATCAGTTAGCAGCAGTGAATGGCTAAGTATTCTAATTTATGGAAGCCTCTTAGTTTCAAGTTGGGAAAATGATATAACTCTCCCACGTGTTGAGAAAATGCGTGTTCTTATGGAGTACTTGTTGTATACCGGTGCTATATAGACTCATCTACTAATATTCATGTGTGTGTGGAGCAGTGTGAAAAAAAAAACTCTTACAAATTGTAATGTTGATTTAAAATTTTGGCACTATCTGGATGAAGTGATCCTGGTTGTTACTGAGGGCGTGAAACGATTAAAAAAAATCAAACTTGAATGATAACAAATACAATACGATAAATTCAAGTGCAGACTATTGACGTAACGAGCGATTATCTCAAGAATTATTGGTAAGGCTCAGTAACAATTTCTAAAAGAAAATTGCCAATTCAACAGTTGTATACATGGTGTCTCGAGAGGAAGTCGTTAATTTTGTACGGTAGCATGTTAGAATGGGAGGATTAGGGCAGGGTTGTTGTTCGAGTCGCTGTTCCATAACGCTGGTGTGGGTGAGTCGTCATTTCTATAACCGATTCTGCGGGATGCCGTTTGAGAGGAAACTAAAATAAATCTTTTTCGACTGGGGAGATACATCAAGATTGAAGTTACTGTTGTTACTTTGATCTCTTCTGTTTGTACGTGTTCTCCCCATCTTCTTTCAAAGGTCAGGCCTGTTCCTCTTTTCCTCGGATTTCTTAAGTTCATATCTCAAGATGTGAGTGCGGTAAAAAGTTTTTTTTGACATGAATAAATTCAAGTATCTTATATTCTGAAGTAGAGAAATGTCAGCTACGTTCATTTCATTTTACTTAGGTGAATCCATTATCTATAAGTTTATCAAGGTAAAAAGTAGTCAAAATTAGTATAACAACTCCTAGGATCTTGGATGTTAAGGAATGATCAAAGATTAGGGGAAGGGGGAATCACCATCCTTATTTTGTGGACTGGATGAGGGAGGATAGTACTATGCGGTGTGGATATTGCTTGTAATACATAAAACTAATGAATAATTACTAAAATTTCAGTTTAAAAGGAAAATGAGTAAGACAGGTATACACTCAAATAAACAAGACTGGTCGCTTTTTTGTTTATTTTTCACTAAATGTCAGTTTCCATTCAAGTAAAAAAAATCATTTTATCTCCAGTTCGTAAGTGGATGATGTCTATAGTCCATCGGAATGTTCTTTCGTTTTTGGAAAAAAAAAATCGTTCATCTTTTTTTTTTTTTCTTTTTAATCCTTTGCCTCTGTGTACGTTTTATTGCTGGTATTGATCACTGGAAGTAGACATATCAGCCTGAGCTTTTGGTGATACCCTTTTCAGTTCCAGGTGTATCAATTGACATCTACTGTGAAGAGCTCTGATATGCCATAGGGTTAACCAAGAACTTTATCTGAGGTAGGCAATGAATATCACTACTATTACTAATGTTTTATTGATAAGCCTTTTTTCTAACCAGGAAAGATACAGATGATATTTTTTACTCCGAGAAATAATCTAGAAATACAATTCCTGGTTAGTTAGCAGTGGAGAAACATTAAAAGAGCACCCTTCTGTTGAGAATCACTCACTCGCTTCCTTCAAGTCTGAAAAATAATTTTTCAAAATCTACATTCCTTTTGAGGGTAAGTTTCAAAACTTTCCTGAGAAGGGCATTTCCTTTCGATCGGAAATCGAGCGAATAAGTTATCATGTGACTGAAAAATTTATTTTAAAAAATTGAACATGAGAGGAAATTGTTGTGATCAAAATAAATGCAACATAAAAATCTTGTTCTCTCAATGATATATTTAATGTCATTTGAAAAAGCATGTGTGATTTTCTACACGTGCGTCGTCTTTGCATGGGATTTTCTCGCTTGAGACACGGATACTCATGTGAAGAAAGAATATTGTTTACTTGCTGTTTTATTTCGAGCAATTCGTTGGTAAATTATAGATAACATCATGGACTTCTATTATGATAAACTACTTTCCTTACCTTCTGCAATGTTTTAAAAGCCAAAAAATATTACCATAATTTTTTACTCTTGGCCTGGGATAAGCAACGAAATGAACATTGCTGTTCCCATTAAGAGATATTGCAATTCTATGTTAGAAAAAGTCAAGTTGAAGGGGATGAAATAACCTTTGTGTGACGATATTTTCTCGTCTTTATTGCCATTTACAGTCTTTTTCCCCCCAAATAGCTTGATAATTCAGAAATTGTCAGGGTTATGTTCATGACAGGTTATTTCTATTTTTTGTTAAGAAAATCAAAATCTTATTTATTTTTTGAATTGTCCTATTATAAACACGTTTTTCCGTAAAATAATTAGTAATTTTTACGATACGTTACGGTGATACTTGTTCGTAGATTATTCTTTTACACTACCTTGCCGTTCACATTTTTCAGGAGGCACTAGTTAGGTGATCTTTAGCGACTCTCGACATCATCCCAACATGTGACTCTCTGCGTGCCAGTAAGAAATAGAAATTCATGGTAATCAGTATCCATTAAAAAAAAAATCGATGAAGCGCTGAATAGGTCTGAATTTTGGTACAATGTAGGGAAGGTAGTCCCGATTGTAAATATTGTGAAGTTTCACACCCTCGTCCACTCGATGTTCAAATGATTTGAGAAAAATTAATGAAAGAAAAACAAGTGCATAAATTATATTGTTGTTGCTTTGAATAGATTAAATTGTCACATTTGTGTGCCGTTTTTAATATCGAGTGTGCGAGGGTGTGGAACTTGTGAATCTTGACCACCTTCCCTATATTGTATATTTATTTTATGCAATGGAATTGTATCCTAAAAACTGAATTGTATGCAGTGTAGTTACTCATCATTTAAAATAACATTAAAGCAATTGTGTCCTAGGCTCTACCATTGAGCCTACATGGAAGCAATTGCTAATACAAATTTAGGGTACGTACGTGTGTACATATATATATTGTCTAGCACCAACATGTACTTCTTGATAATCCACAAATATCCTGGGGTTATCTCCTCAGCAACATAGCAAAAATCATGGCACCACCAAGTTCGGGATATTTGCTATTACGGTTCTTGGGAAATAGCATATCACATGTTCCAATAAATTCTCTGAAAATTTCATAGTCCAGATCATGTTAGATATGAATATATCGTAATAAATATGGATAAGGTATCCTTTAATATTTCTTAGTACGTACTATTTTCGTAGCTTTCTATAAATGCAGATGTCAATTGTGAGGAGAATGGTGACAATATCTTCTACGAGACATTATTTCTAGCATAGAAATTAAGAGAAATAGGTTTTTTCTTGAAGTGGAAGGATTTACTCAACTATGTGCAAGTTATTAATTTGACAATTCAGGAAACGACTAATGTGGAATTTTGGGGGGTTTCGCATCTGTGGCATCGTCGGATTGGGTGGAAATAAATTTGAAAAATATACGAGGTCCGAAGTTGTTTGAAAAGCCCACGTGATGATATCATGTATCGGCAGCGTTAGACGGTCCCCTCTTAGATACTTCGAATTCTCTGGCTTCTATGACTTGTAATTTCAGCTTTTGTTTGTCATCGAAAGTATTTTCTTTTCTTTTCCTCGTTTTTTCCAGATATATGTATGTATATGTTCATATTTGCATTCATATATGTATGTTAATATCATGCATATGTTTATATTGAACTACGCATGTGAAATGCACGTACAGTGTGTGTGTATATGCACATACAGTGTGTGTATATGCACATACAGTGTGTGTATATGCACATACAGTGTGTGTATATGCACATACAGTGTGTGTATATGCACATACAGTGTGTGTATATGCACATACAGTGTGTGTATATGCACATGCAGTGTGTGTATATGCACATACAGTGTGTGTGTGTATATGCACGTAAAGTGTATGTATAAGCACGTACGGTGTGTCTGTGTGTATGCACGTACAGTGTGTGTATATATGCATGTACGGTGTGTATGAGTGTGCACACAGAATGTATATATGCATATTCATGAAACAGGATGTCTATATATATATGACTGTCTGTGTGTGTGTGTATGCATATGACTGTGTGTGTGTGTATGCATATGACTGTGTGTGTGTGTATGCATATGACTGTGTGTGTGTGTATGCATATGACTGTGTGTGTGTGTATGCATATGTCTGTGTGTGTGTATGCATATGTCTGTGTGTGTGTGTGTATGCATATGTCTGTGTGTGTGTATGCATATGTCTGTGTGTGTGTATGCATATGTCTGTGTGTGTGTGTATGCATATGTCTGTGTGTGTGTGTGTGTATGCATATGTCTGTGTGTGTGTGTGTGTATGCATATGTCTGTGTGTGTGTGTATGCATATGTCTGTGTGTGTGTGTGTATGTATATGTCTGTCTGTGTGTGTGTATGTATATGTCTGTGTGTGTGTGTGTATGTCTGTGTGTGTGTGTGTATATGTCTGTGTGTGTGTGTATATGTATATGTATATGTATATATGTTTATGTATATGTATATATGTGTAGGTATATGTATATATGTGTAAATGTATATGTGTGTATATGTATGTGTGTGTGTATACATATATGTACATGGGTGTGTGTATACATATATGTACATGGGTGTACGTATACATATATGTACATGTGTGTATGTATAAATATATGTGCATGTGTGTACGTATGAATATATGTACATGTGTGTACGTATGAATATATGTACATGGGTGTACGTATGCATATATGTACATGGGTGTACGTTTGGATATATATGTACATGTGTGTACGTATGAATATATGTACATGGGTGTACGTATGCATATATGTACATGGGTGTATGTTTGGATATATGTACATGTGTGTACGTATGGATATATATGTACATGTGTGTACGTATGGATATATATGTACATGTGTGTACGTATGGATATATATGTATATGTGTGTACGTATGGATATATATGTACATGTGTGTACGTATGGATATATATGTACATGTGTGTACGTATGGATATATATGTACATGTGTGTACGTATGGATATATATGTACATGTGTGTACGTATGGATATATATGTACATGCGTGTACGTATGGATATATATATGTGCATGCGTGTACGTATGGATATATATATGTGCATGCGTGTACGTATGGATATATATACGTGCATGCGTGTACGTATGGATATATATATGTGCATGCGTGTACGTATGGATATATATATGTGCATGCGTGTACGTATGGATATATATATGTGCATGCGTGTACGTATGGATATATATATGTGCATGCGTGTACGTATGGATATATATATGTGCATGCGTGTACGTATGGATATATATATGTGCATGCGTGTACGTATGGATATATATATGTGCATGCGTGTACGTATGGATATATATATGTGCATGCGTGTACGTATGGATATATATATGTGCATGCGTGTACGTATGGATATATATATGTGCATGCGTGTACGTATGGATATATATATGTGCATGCGTGTACGTATGGATATATATATGTGCATGCGTGTACGTATGGATATATATATGTGCATGCGTGTACGTATGGATATATATATGTGCATGCGTGTACGTATGGATATATACGTGCATGCGTGTCCGTATGGATATATACGTGCATGCGTGTCCGTATGGATATATACGTGCATGCGTGTCCGTATGGATATATACGTGCATGCGTGTCCGTATGGATATATACGTGCATGCGTGTACCTATGGATATATACGTGCATGCGTGTACCTATGGATATATACGTGCATGCGGGTACCTATGGATATATACGTGCATGCGTGTACCTATGGATATATGCCTGTACCTATGGATATGGATATAGGCCTGTACCTATGGATATGGATATATGCCTGTACCTATGGATATATACGTGCATGCGTGTACCTATGGATATATATATGTGCATGCGTGTACGTATGGATATATATATGTGCATGCGTGTACCTATGGATGTACATGTTAATATGTACACGTACGTACATGTGTATATGTATGTATACCTACGTGTGTATATACAGGTATATGTGTATATATAGGTATATGTGTATATATAGGTATATGTGTATATATAGGTATATGTGTATATATAGGTATATGTGTATATATACTTATGTGTATATATACTTATGTGTATGTATACTTATATATGTGTATGTATACATATATATGTGTATGTATACATATATATGTGTATGTATACATATATATGTGTATATATGTGTGTATGTGTATATGTATATATATAAATATGTGTGTATGTGTATATGTATATATATAAATATGTGTGTATGTGTATATGTATATATATAAATATGTATGTGTATATGTATATATATAAATATGTGTGTATATGTATATGTATATATATAAATATGTATGTGTATATGTATATATATAAATATGTGTATATGTATATATATAAATATGTGTGTATGTGTATATGTATATATAAATATGTGTGTATGTGTATATGTATATATTAATATGTGTGTATGTGTATATGTATATATAAATATGTGTGTATGTGTATATGTATATATAAATATGTGTGTATGTGTATATGTATATATAAATATGTGTGTATGTGTATATGTATATATAAATATGTGTGTATGTGTATATGTATATATAAATATGTGTGTATGTGTATATGTATATATATATATGTGTGTATGCGTATCTATACATATATATGTGTGTATGCGTATCTATACATATATATGTGTGTATGCGTATCTATACATATATATGTGTGTATGCGTATCTATACATATATATGTGTGTATGCGTATCTATACATATATATGTGTGTATGCGTATCTATACATATATATGTGTGTATGCGTATCTATACATATATATGTGTGTATGCGTATCTATACATATATATGTGTGTATGCGTATCTATACATATATATGTGTGTATGCGTATCTATACATATATATGTGTGTATGCGTATCTATACATATATATGTGTGTATGCGTATCTATACATATATATGTGTGTATGCGTATCTATACATATATATGTGTGTATGCGTATCTATACATATATATGTGTGTATGCGTATCTATACATATATATGTGTGTATGCGTATCCATACATATATATGTGTGTATGCGTATCCATACATATATATGTGTGTATGCGTATCCATACATATATATGTGTGTATGCGTATCCATACATATATATGTGTGTATGCGTATCCATACATATATATGTGTGTATGCGTATCCATACATATATATGTGTGTATGCGTATCCATACATATATATGTGTGTATGCGTATCCATACATATATATGTGTGTATGCGTATCCATACATATATATGTGTGTATGCGTATCCATACATATATATGTGTGTATGCGTATCCATTCATATATATGTGTGTATGCGTATCCATTCATATATATGTGTGTATGCGTATCCATACATATATATGTGTGTATACGTATCCATACATATATATGTGTGTATGCGTATCCATACATATATATGTGTGTATGCGTATCCATAAATATATATGTGTGTATGCGTATCCATACATATATATGTGTGTA
>CAUOPZ010000381.1:5000-37500 GCA_963457665.1 Thysanoteuthis rhombus
GAGTGTATATGTTTGAGTATATATTTATACGAGTGTTTATATATATATGTGTGTGTTCGTATGTGTATATATGTTTAGAAATAATATATATATATATATAAATATATATAAGGCAACAGAAGTAACTCATTCATCTGTCCTCCATCATTTTTTTCAATTGATCACCCTTTTTCCCATTCAGGAATGCATACGAAGGAGTTTTGTCACATGATGGTTTTTGCTAAGTTAACCAGTTTTTTTGTCCCTTGTTGATTGGCTCAAAAATGTTGTCCTCAATTTTGGCACCAATTGTCTTATCAATCCACATCTGATGGTTTACATTTTGTGACTAAATGGGCCATCCTTGAGATCATTCAATTTTTGCGAAAGGCAATCATTTTTTTCTCTGAAATCTTTTCACAGGTGGATGATGAATTTGAAGGTCTTCAGTCAATGCCAGTGGAACATTCCTTTGACGCTGGTAAGTTTTGAAAATTTTTTCATCTAAACAATGGTTCCATTATCTCTATTATTGTTCGGACCATCCTCATCTTGGTTGTTTTCCATACAACGTTTCAGCTGTTGTACTCTACGGCCTCCATCAGGTATCATCTGGTAGGTGTGGGGGAAGTAACGAACTGAACCCTTTATTCAACTGACGGGGGTATATAGAATGCACTCCCCTCTTAGCACATGGACACATGGCGTAGTGGTTAGAGAATTAGACAGAATTACTGCAAGTAATCTAATGGTTCTAGGTTCAATCCCTGTGTGAGATAATAATAATTCGAAAATACTACTACTGCTAAGAGGGGATTGCGGTCTATAAACCCCGTCAGTTAAATAAAGGGTTCGGTTCACTACTAATTTGTGCTTCTTCCCCCCCACTGCCTCCCTCCCTTCCCTTAGTGTTTGCATTGCTTGGCTTTAGGACTGTTGTGATCAGATAGTGTGTGGTAGAGTACATTGATAGCAGGTTCCCTTCAGTAAACCTGATTATTGTTGGATTTTGCCTACCCTAATCCCACTGCCTTTTCTTATCATGATACTGAAAAAGCATGGCTTTGTGCCATACATTAGGGTATTTGAAGCAGTTTTATAAGCTACCTGTTACTAAATGCTCAGAAATGACAAAAACAGTGATAAATGGCAGTGAGGCGGTGAAAACTTGTCCAAAAATGAATTTTCTGCCAAGAAGTCTACGTTGCATTTGTGTGGAACCATATGAGGTAAAAACTATTTGATTCCAATGGTTAGAACCAGATCTAATACTTTTTTTTTTTTGACACCCCCCAAATAAACACATTTTGTGTAGTTTTGTATGTGTAAAACAATTAGACACAAATGACTGAATATGAGATAAAAATTATCTGCACACTGCTTATAGAACCAGAGATATTTCTGAATATAGGTTTCAAATAGCATAAATCATGCAACATGACGTAAAGTTTCTAAATTGAAAACTGGACATGACATTTACATTCTCAATAATCTGTGAGAGTTGTCATTTTATCAACAGTCGTTGGACAAGGACCCTCTCCAGGATTCGCCACGGCTCTCTATCATGGGCGTCGTGGAGCCAGTATTTTAGGAATTTGTCCTGTTCATCTCACCATCTCATATTCTGCCAGCCTCGGTTCTACTTGTGATCTCTTGGGATCCTTGTTGTGAGTCGTGATGTCCATCTGTTGTCTGCCATCCTTGCAACGTGTCCAGCCCATTGCCATTTGAGTTTTCTAATAGTCTTTATGATTTCTTTGTTTTTCCTTTAATATTTTTCTAGTTTTATATTCAAATGTTCTAAACAGTTTATAAACTGTGTTTATAAGTAAGATGTATTCTGAGTCATTCTTTATCAACACTTTTAGATTGGTTTCATTGGAAAAACTTGGATTTTTGTTATAAATTTCTAAACAAATTTTTTTATACTTTACTACTTGTTCTATCATTATAATCAATGTTATCAAACTCTAAACTTTGTACAATTGAATTTATATTCTATTTTGACTTTCAATAATAACCCCAGCCTGTTCCAAATCAATGATCTGCCTGTCATCTACTTATCAAGGTATTTTTTCATACTATTCTAAAATTTTAAAAATTGCATCAAAGAGACACACTTTATATCTAAAGATCTAATAAAAGACTTTGTTTCCAAATAAAATTTTAAAAATGGAACCAAAATCATAGATATTACTCCCTTGCTTGTAAGTGTATTTGTCTGAATTGCCCCTTATTCCTGCGCAAAAAAAAAGGAACGAAGATGCAGAAACCCCAAAAGAACATCGGCTTTGAGTTTGCGTGTGTGTGTGTGTATATATATATATATATATATATATATATGTGTGTGGGACTTCACCTATGGTGATGGCCTCACAAACTATACTAAACCAGCCGTGGTTCTGGGTTAGTAAAAGAAGGCAACAAGTCGGAATTTCGTTTAAATGTTTTATATAGAATATTGATTATCAATATCTCTGGAGACGGGAAATGCCTATTCGCAGTTGAAAAGAGAGGAGGCCGATTTTCATCTAAATCAAACTGACGACTGGTCTCTCATGTCCCGAACGGTAGTCTACTGAATGGTAGCAGCGGTTGACGGTTACGAAGGGTGGCGTCTAACACGAGAGAGACTGGCAGCGATTCTCTTCTCCAAACCCAATTTTACTCTGCTGCTGTTACGAAAATCCCTCTTGGTATCAACACTGTATTTCTTTGTAATTGACTTCCTTTCTTTCTTTTTCCTGTTATCTCGATCCTTCCAGAAAATCCCAAATATTGACCCTCATCCATCTTGCGACGCAAGTCCGTCCAAGATCATAAATTAGTCTCCCCCTCTCTCAAGGACTCTGCAAATAACTTTTCTTTCATAAGCTTTACTCTTTCTCTCAAGACCCCAGACACTGGCCCCATATCTGGCCATCTAACCAAGAGGAGAACTTCTCTAAAAGTACTTGTTTTTGCAACCCAGGATTTGACAGAAGATATTAGATTGAGAAAGTGCAGGTGATTCAACTTCCTATAGTATCTCGAAAAACACATTAAGCCCTTATCTGGTCATCGAATCGGGAAGAAAACTTTCTCTAAAAGTATCTGTCTTTTGCAACCCAAGGATTTGACGTAAGATATTAGATTGAAAAAGTACAGGTGACTCCCACTTGGAAGCACATAATTCTCACTTTCCACTGTATCCTCAAAAAACACATTATCCCTTTTAACACAGATAACTCCTTTTGTAATAACCATAGTAATTACTGGTAATAACCATAGTAATTTTTGGTGACAGCCATAGTAATTTTCAGGACACGGGGGACTCCTGGCCCCCTAGTGTCACACACACACACATATATATATATATATTCGTGTGTGCAGAAGGCTAGACTGGGAGAGTAAAGGAATTAAAATGGACGGCGAGTATCTGAGCAACCTCAGATTTGCAGACGACATAGCCCTTTTCGCAGAGAACCTACACGACCTCCAACTAATGATAGATGAACTAAATGAAAAGAGCAAGAAAGTCGGCCTACACATGAACTTCAGCAAGACGAAGATCATGTGCAACAACCACATTGGAGATAAAAACACTAAGATCAAAATCGAGGACAGAACTCGAGAAAGTAGACCATTACATCTACCTATGAGACCCTCAAAAGAAGAAGAAATCAAGCGAAGAATCACACTAGGATGGCAAGCCTTTGGCAGAGCTAGCTCAACCTTCAAAAATAATAAGGTCCCATTAATCCTAAAGAGAAGGGTGTATAACCAATGCATCCTCCCAATAGTCACTCATGGAGCCGAAACATGGAACTTAACCAAGAGACAGAACCGTAAATTGAGAACCATGCAACGTGCACATGAAAGAATAATGCTGGGCCTCACATGGAGAGACCACAAAACAGCACAGTACATCCGAGAAAAGGCAAGAGTTAGAGACATCATAGAATCCATAAAAAATCTCAAATGGCGGTGGGCTGGCCATGTTGCAAGAATGGCAGATAATCGATGGACATCACGACTCACGACATGGATTCCCTGAGACCACATGCGCAACCGAGGCTGGCAAAATGTTAGATAGAGAGACGAGCTAGACAAGTTCAGGAAGTACTGGCTCCGTGACGCCCATGATAGAGAAGTGTGGCAAATCCTGGTGAAGGTCTGTGTCCAACGACGGATGCTAAAAGACTGATGATGTATGTATGTTCTCATTACTACTCCCTTTGCTTTGTGTGTCAAATAGAGCGTGTGCCTTTGGAAAAAAACACCTGAAACTTGATAAGAATCAATTTTTTATTATAAATCTTTCTGCCATTCCCAATAAGAAATACTGGACAAAATTTTATTGTATGAATTTTCTTTGCCCAATGTTTGGAACTGACCTCTGGTGACAACAAATGATCGTGAAGGTTACCATCAAAGATGAGAAAAGCCTTTGTTCATTAGTGAATTTAGGACACCTGATGATGATGATATATTGTTGCTAATTTTAGCAGTTGCATTATCTATGGGGATAGGGTTTTTAAAAATACATGAATGGAAATTTATAGTTCTGTTGCTACTGACCAGTTTCATGCCTCCATGTAATCATTGGAAATCTGATATCTCTTTTCTTACCCCATCCATAGAGCTAAAAAAATTTTCCCCCTTATTGTTCTAGAGTGACCATCGCCTTTTCAAATATCTGTGTGGGCTGGCTTTCCACCATCGATGCTAGTGGGTATCTTTTATTTGTTAGTTTTTCTTCCTCCATGAACTTTCAACTGCCATGTTGACTGCTGCACTTGACCAATGCTTATATCCACTTGTTCATTATCCTGTAATTGTTCTTTCCCAATCAAATGCTCCCATAGAGTATTCATTCCCATGATAGGTCTTCTGAAGAGGTTATCAGAGCCTAGCAAGAACACTGATTCTTTTACTTGCCTTATTGTCCTTTGTTGCTCTCTATTATTCTTCTTCAATGATACAAGGGACACCCAGCATTACTTGGTTTTCACAGCTTCTAAGTTTGTCATCAGCTTAAACTGCTTATTTTTGATTATAGTAGTTATCTTCAGTAAGTCTGTATTATCTCACTTGGGTCTCTGGAAGAAGTTGTGTTTTTTTCAACTTGGATTACGCAAAATTTAAAGAATTGAATTATTTTTTCCTTGTGAGTGGATAAAAATAGATTTATTTTAGTTACTTTCCCTCCTCCCCAAGTAATTTAGTATTTAAAACCAAAATAAGGAGTCAGTTGAAAGTCCACCACGCTTGAGACTATTTATCACTGAGGGAATTACAGGATTAATTTCAGTTAAGCGGATTATTTTCCCTCTTTTACAATGTGTATCAGGTGTGGATTAAATTCATCCTTTCTCTCGGCATGACCATTGCTCTTTGAGATTTGAGAAGAAGCCGCCCCTGAGTTCAAGCCATATATTGATTAAATTTTTTTTTTTATCTTTGACTTTTCCTTTCTTTGCCAACAGTTCCATTTGATTTTTTCATCCCCTAAAAAACCTTGTTTGTTTCTTTCTTTCTTGGTTTTTGGTCATGCAAAAGCTAACAGAAAGAAGTGGATACAACAGACACTGACTTGAATGGCCTGATAAAGCTAGAAGTAGGTGGGCAATTGCAACTTGTAATACCAATACCACTATCAATGCTGCTAATTCTTCAGTTTCACCCTATTCCTACAGGAAATATATTGATTTATAGAAATCAACAAAAAAATAAATTTTATTCAACCTACATTTGTTTGCTGTAAATTCATTTATACTAAAATATATATTTATATATACATACATAAGTAATCTCACCGTTTTTTTTTTATATATACCATGTTAGTAAAACATATAATAGCCCTATTCTCTCTGTAACACTTGCCTTATTTCTTGACCACTGATCATTAGGAATGCATTTATATTATTCATTTAATAGACTTATTTTGTCAGTAATGTTTACATTTAATCTAGACCACTAACAATGTCTTTCTATCTTATCTTTAATGCATTTCTATATTAAATTCATTAGAAATGCATTGATGTTATATATATATAATAGTCTTACTCTCTCAGTAACATCTACATGAATTCTTGACTCCTAACAATCCCTTCTTTCTGATTTTCTGTACATTATACATATAATCTTACTCTTCTATCTGTAACGCTTATCTTATTGTGAAATAGAACAATTTTTCAGATGTGATAAAACAGTAATGACGAAGTTACTGAATCTAAGGGAAATAATCAAGTGTCGAAATGAATCAGAGTCCAAAGTGATGTCTCTGATGAATACAAGCTTTTGTCACCGCATAATCTGGGATCTGTAACCTGATTGTTTAGTTTCTAGTAGCAATAGTTTTGGTGAAGGTATGAGCTCCTGAGTGCTTTGTAGTTAAAAAGTGCCCCCCCCCCCAATATTTGTTCATTTATTTTGTTGTATTTTTTCAGGTCTGGATGCTGCGTTCTCCAAAAGAGGCAACATCGTGATCCGTTCTTTTAAAATGAACAAAGCTCATTTCTCCCCTGCATCTCCATTGACAACAGAAGAGAAGAGAAAATTGAAGGTGAACAGCTCTCAGTCTCTTTTCTGCATGTTACATAGGAATAGAATTTAAGCAAGCAGAAGGGAACCAGAAGTGTCGATCAGTGGTCCCATCTTCATAGTTGTGTGTATTCCTTTGGCATTCTGATGAGTTCCCATGTACTTCTAAAAATTAAAGATTGAAAATTGATAAAATTATATCAAGACCTTCATTTAATTGTTGGTGAATGGTTATGGAAATATTCTTTGAAACTTCAGCAACAGTTCAACAAAGGTCCTGTTGAGGTATTTTGAGATTTGATCTATGATATTTTATTTAATCCTCAATAACCCTGAAAATGTTGATTCACTTAGCTGTGCTTGAGTTTGGTGATTTGTATGAGTTTAGCATCCAAGACCAAAATTCATACAAGTTCTTCTCAGAAAATACATTACATGTAGAATCAGGCTGGGTTTTTCCCAATTCAACTTGCATACCTGTGACACATTCGCACTGAAAGAATCCCTAAGACGATGCATACATTTTCATCATCACCTTGATATACAAAATATAGCAGTGTTCACCATGTTTATACTCTCAAACCCTTATGTACCTCGTGAGAACATCTGATGTTGATCAATAAAATTAAAATATTGGAATGACACCCATTCGGGGATCAGTTCTGTATGACAAGATATTATAAATCAGTACCCCTTTCTTTGGTCATTATAGTTTCTTTACATTTCTTTAGTAATGAAATGAAAGTAATCACAAAATATCCCTGTAGATAATCAATACTTGATTAACTTTTACAAGATTCCTGACAGGTATATCTCGAGGTTTCTATGATTGCTTGGATATATACATCCTGTACATCTTTTTTAGATGTCTGCTGGGATATATGTGTCATGAAAAATGAAGTAAATGGCATTTTACTTGCTTTTACAACCCCAGACAATGATGTCATCATAGTATGAAACCCATGCAGGAATTAGTTCTACATGACTGAACAGGAAAGATGTGTAGGTGAAGTGATCTGCTAATTCCATGTTTTTCATCTGTCCCAGGATGAATGACTAATGGGACTGATTTTGTTTTTTCAAAATATGGAAAATTCCTGATTTATTAAAAAATGGTTTTAATCATCAAGTAAACATTCCCACACTTTTGGCTCTTTTATGCCCTTTTTGAGGCATTAGGCCCCTTAATAGGTTATTCTTGAAGGGGTTAACAAATGAGAAAGTGTGATGGTGATATAAATAAGGGATCAATTTTGGCAAGTACGTCTACAAGAAAATGGGGATCAGTTTTATATTGTTCTTGCTAATAATCTTATCTCCACTCTTTTTCTTATTCTACAACAGTAAATTCTATCCATGTATAAATCTTCTCTTAATTTCAATGTTCTTGATCAGCCTTTCTGTGTGATGCTTTAGAGAGTTCCACCCAAAATTTATCCATGCAAGACTCATATTTATCTTCATATTGCTAATAAATTCCCAAACATTATTTTCATTGATCAAGGCTGTTTTTTTGAAAACTGTTTTTCTTTGTATTAAATCAGTTATTTAACTATTTTGTTTTGTTTGCCCTCTTATTTCTTACATTTTTTATATTAATTATGTAAAGTTTATGAAAAACATTATTTTGAAAAGTAAGCTAAGTTTATCTATATTTTTCAAGGAAACTGACATCCATTATATTTTTTTATGTTGAATTTTTTTTAGCGAGAGAGAACAGAAAAAAAATTGAGTATCTTGAAATGTTCATCGAAATGAATAAATATATAGAAAACTATATTCCTGTACACTGTAGAATACTGATGATTGCTTTTAGCTTATAATACCTACAAATTATTGAACACGCTGATGTATCGCCACCTGTCATGATATTTCTAGATGGGTCGGGTTTCGGGGGGTTCTTTGATTGTGGTGATTTTTTTTTCCTTTAAAGACTGAAATTTATAACAATGTAAAATGACAACTACTGGTTTTGGTTGTTTTTTTTTTTTTGTTTTTTTTACCCCCCCCCATGTTTCTTAGTGATGAAACAAAAGAGAAGAAGAGTAACTTATTCATTGTTCACCCCTTTTTGTAATTGATCACCCCCCCCAATACAGCATGCTCACAAATATGTTGGTCACCTGACAATTTTTATTGAATGAGTAACCAAGCCTGTTTTTTTGGTGGGGGGTTTCTCTCTCTTCCTCTTAGAATGCTGCCAAACTTGAAGCAATGTATTTGATAAAGATTCCAGTCAGACCAATCTCTGTGAATTCTGAAGGAGAACCAACCAAATACGTCACAACTTTTGTCCTTGCGGTGAGTTCCTCTTCTGTCTTGATTGAAAAGATTCATCTTTTAAAAAGAAACAATTTAAAACAAAAATCTTTTCCTGATGGTCTCCATCTATCATGTGTTGACAAAGAAAAAAAAAAGAAATGTTCACACAAAATGTATGTATGTCTATAATCTTGAAGATGCATTAATGAACCATTATTTGACTTCACTGCCCTGGCATTCGGTGTCTCCCCCGCCCACTGAAAACCAATTCTCAGTCCAACATCCTCTTCATCACACACAT
Organism: Thysanoteuthis rhombus; assembly: GCA_963457665.1. Classification (NCBI taxonomy): domain Eukaryota; kingdom Metazoa; phylum Mollusca; class Cephalopoda; order Oegopsida; family Thysanoteuthidae; genus Thysanoteuthis; species Thysanoteuthis major. The sequence goes on from CAUOPZ010000381.1 coordinate 14,068, forward strand.
CTTACGCTCATGTATACCCGAGGATCATGTTGCAAAAAGTCTCACATAAACCCTGCCACATACCTCTCCCCACTGACTGATGATGCTTTCAGCCCCAGTGTGTTTTTAAGGATGCTGGTGGCCTGTTTTCCCATACTCCACTCACCCCACATCGGCTTACCATATCAGCTGATGGGAAATTCACCTATCTCTAAGCCTCTACTTCTCAGCCAAGTATTCCCCTTCTGTCCCTACATCCTGCTCCTCTTTCTCCCTTGTCTACTCACCCCCTTCAAACCCCTTTGAATAATTTTTTTTTCATACATCATTGTAGATGATAATCATCTTTTTATTTATTTAATATTCATTGTTTTTTTTTCTTACTGTTAAAATTGATTATTAGATTTTATTACTGGTTTTCTAAAGAATATTTGAAATTATTTATTGAACATTTAAATTGTGATGTTATGTGGCTAGAACGTATACCAGTGAGTGGTAGACCCATTGTAAACCATTAGCCCTATAGTTCAGCATATAGGGGTACATAGATGTGTGTATAGACATGTATATGACTATAAGTGCATCAATTCTGTGATTTGTACAAGTGTATGACTGTGACCTAGCTGGCTTTGCAAACCATTATTACTATTTAAGTTTAGTCCTCTTTAGGTGCCCCATGTGGCCTTGTTTCAGACTAAGTTGAGTTTAGAAAATGATTGTGTATTTGTATATAAAAATTTGTTTGTCTCTAATCTAATTTGTGTGCATGCCTAACAGTACAAAATGGTACAAGGTAAGGAAAACCAGGGCTCGAATAAAGATCATTGGGATTTGCAGAAATATTATGTGACTAGAGGTTTCTTGTTTCCATTTCTTAACAAATATTTACTCCTATTGGTGCTTTTTCCATAATATATAGTAAACACTGTAAATAATATTTTGCCATGTGGTGTGGAGGGCTTAATCTGTTTCTATGTTCTGTTACAGTAAGACTAAGTGTCTATTGCTTATATAACATTGAGTGAGGGGCCTTGAAAACATTTGTCTCATCGATTACGAATAAAAAAAAGTTTAAGAGGCCCTGCTCTAAACATTTATTATTAGTTGCTTTACTCAATACATTCAAATATTTTTTCGGCTTATGCTGCCCCATCCCACCTGATTGTGTGGTGTAAGAAGATATTTGTGAAAGAAAATGTTTATTCCTGTACTGTCAGGTGTTCAGTTATTTTTCACCTAACAATGCCAGGGTTCCTTGCTAGTAATATATTAACCTTTAAAATTGTAAATTCTCTTGAGTGATTTTTTTCTCCTCCTTTTATCTCTGAAGCTATGTGTGTATGTGAAGGCTTTCACTCACTTCCTTTTTTCTTTCCTTTCTCACACTTCCTTACTGCTGTTATCAAAATATGCAGGGTGTCCTCACCGAATATCTATCTACTTTGTTTTTAAAGGCACCTGTGGTTCTTACTTGAAAGTTGAATACCCTTCTGCAGTAAAAAAAAAAAAAAAATCTTTCATGTATTATCAAAGATATATATTCTGTAGATGATTTCATCTAACATTTTGTTTTGTCATAACACCACTGTCTGTAGAGATTTTCTAGTAATATCTCAGTGTTTTTTTCCATTAAATGAAACATTGTCAATTGTTTTATTAGTAATTCTTTCATTGCAACTACTGTAGCTGCCAACTGCCATTTGTAAATGCCACTGATCAGAAATGAAGAATGAGCTCTTTGCAAGACTCTAACTAACATCCTTTGCCTTGGGTTTCTGCCTCAATCAGTAGAATCATTACCATGCATAGACAGACTGAAGGGGTGCGAGTTGAAGTCTTGCCCCGGGCTTATTCTTTATTTCCGATCTGCGCTGTTTATTGATGGCCATAGACTGAATGCCCGAATAGTTGCAATAAAGAGCAACTAAAATTATAATGAAAGAAAATCTTGTCAAGAATCAATCAAGGTTTTGACTCTTGAAATTTAGCTTAGTTTGGCAAAAAATTAGTGGAATCATAAGATTGTATTGCACCAATCTTCCAAGTGAAAAAGACTCTTCTTAAAAATTAGCATTTAAACCCTGACTTTTAACTGAGATGGAACACGCTCCTGGCACTATTGGGGAAACACTACTTTCTCAGACAATAAGCATGCTTTGGAACTTTTTGAGCTTATTTACCTCTCAATGAAGTTGAAAAGAAGTATGTTCTTGATCATGTCTGTTTGTAGGTCTGTCCACACAATATCTCCAAAAGTACTGGATGAATTTCGATGAAATTTTGGTTAATGGGTTATGAGAGAAGTGGCAACATTTTGGATGGATCCAGGAATCTTTTTTCTGATTGAGAGATATTTTTCCATTTTATTTTTTATTTTATTTTTTTTTCTCAATTTCTTGTTTTCTCTCATAAATGTCAACACGATATCTCAAAAAGTTATCTATAAATTACAATAAAATTCAGTGGGTGGTTGGATAAAAAAAAAACTGATTCAATTTTTGAGTGGATCCGTGCACAATCACCTCTCTGTACATCAAAGTTGTACATCCAAACTACATGATGTCACTACAATTTCATGTCAGTCCACAGTATCTCCAGAAGTTCTCAATGAATTTCTATAACAGTTTTGAAAAAGTGGAAAATAGGCTATGGAAGAGGTGATTAAATTTCTGAACGAATCCATATACAATTATCCCCTCTACATCGCAGTTATATATCAAAACCACATACTATTTCCATTTTTTTTTTTCCTGTTTGTGAGATATCACCAAGTTCTCGATAAATTCCTATCAGATTTGGTGGATGAGTGGACAAGAGATTACAGAATAACTGATTAGATTCTATCAGATGAACAATTACCTTCTCTACATTGTAATTATAAGTCCAAACCACATATCGCCAAAATGTCATATCTATTCACACAATATCTCCAAAATCATGAAAGTTTGTGGAAGGTTGGGCAATAGACTGGAAAAATGATTAAATTTTGGTATGGTCTATGCACAATTACTCACCCCAACAATGGCGTTTTAATTTTCAAAAATGAATGGAATGAATCCCTCTATTTTATTTCAGTGCCAACTTTACGAATCTGGATTATCCGACCACATCACTTTGAATGTTGACCCGTCTGGAGAAGTAATTGGTGTCTCACTATCCACCAGCAATGGTCAGTGTACGGGACAAACTCTGCCTGATGAGGCAATCTCTTCCTGGAATACAACCGTAGAGATAGTACAGACTGTTCCAGGCCCTGTGTAAGTCCAGAATAGCTTTTTACATTTAATTATTGCTTGTTTATGTGATCATTCCTCTGTTCTTGTCCCATTGCTGGTTCTTTTGGTCTTCTCTCTATCACATGCACGCATGTATGTTTGTTGAAGAGGGCCACCACCACTTGATGTCATCCAAACACTGACGGCCATAAAGACCATCTACTAATCCTATTCTTATTTAAACAATTTTTTGAATTGTAATTATAACTATTAACCTCTTTATTTAGAGTTTATTAGAATTACCCTCACATGGAGAGATCATAAGACAGCATAGTATATTAGACAAAAGACAGCAGCCTGGGACATCATAGAGACTGTTAGAAAAATCAGGTGCGAGGCTGTGGCTGACAGAAAATAAGATGGTGTGATATGCTAGATGAATTCAGAAAGTACTGACCCCGACATGCCCGTGATTGGGAGGTTTGGGAAATCTCAGTGTCCAACGCAATGAACACTAACAGACTGATGATAATGATAAAAGTTGAATCACCCTTCTGCTGGAAATTAGACATAAAAGAAAATAGAGTATAAAAAACAAACTATTTAACTCATAAATTTATTGACTGCTGTTAAATGCTCGAGACGCTTATTCGTAATTCGCTCTATACTATTTGAAAATATAAAGAACTTTTGAATAGACAGTAAAATGACTAGGAACTCTTCAGTACTGAAGACAAAGATTTCAGGTGGACCTTCCCTACTGGTGAGAATAAGAGTTCACATGTATTTTTCTGGAGTTTTTTTAATCGATTTTGGCTGTTTAGATTGGGGTTTTTGTGTTTCTATTTCAGAAAAAAAAAAAGCTATTCCTTATGTGATATATTAAATTATTTTTTGTTTGTATTATATTATTTTTGTAGTATAATATTTTATCCTTTTATTATATTGTATCCTTACTTTATTTATTTTTTGTCAGTTATACTTCGATTATTATGCAATGTGCATAATAATCCAAGTATAACAGACACATTGGTACATATAATCAACATGTGAAAAAAAAAGACTAACTTGTAAAAGATTTATATGCCAACATTTTTCATCAACAAGTTTCATCACAATATGATAATTAATGCAAACAAATTGGCGTTAAACCTGGAAGTTATTATCATTAAGCCATGGTTGGTTGGTACCATTAGTAAGGAAATTTTACGCACATTAACATAATACAAGCTTCCTTATGCAGCTCTTGGGGGAAAACTTTTCCAATTGATCGAATCATATATCATATTGTATTTTTCCTTCGACTTATTTTTTTAGATGGTTAGCCTTAGTCTTTTTCACATATATAGATAAAGAAATATTTTCGGGGTTAAATCCTATCTGGAAACCATCCAAAAAAGGAAGAAAATTGTGACCAGTTTTTCTAAGGAAGGACGGCAATTTTAAAATCCAAAGTGGAATGAGTACGCACATTTCTCCCATTTATGACTGAGTCATTGTGTATAGCTCCATCCAAAAATTGAATTACTTCTTCCATAACATATTGTTCTCTCGTCCCCAAATTTCATTGAAATTTCACTCTTCTTTATAAATTTCTGTATTCACTCCTGCCCATCCCGACAATATCCCCCAAACTTCCCGATGAAATTTTGTGGAAGGGTTGGTAATAGGCTATGGATGAAATGATCAAATTCATCCTAGTCATAATCAGAAGAAATGTATATACAGTGGTCCATTTCAAATTTCAATATGACTGTTCTTGAAGTTCATAGAAAAACTGGCCACCCTTGCAGTTCATAGAAAAACTGGCTACAATTTGTTTTTCAGATGTTGTTGGTTTTCAATTTAATTGTTTATGATCTAACCTTGTTGCCTAGATGCTATTCAAAAGATACTTTATGAAATAAGCATAGGAATTTGCAATTTTAACTCTTTTCTTTAGAATAAAAAAAATGAAAAAAACTTGGTTAGTATAAACCAGAGAATGATTTTTTTCAAAAAAATAAAGGAGTTTAATACCACTTTATTTTCAAATTTCATTCATTTTTAACACTTGCTTTAGTGTGTCATTTAATGTAAATTGTGGAGATACCCATGAAGGCATATTTTGTCAATTAATGAATAACCATAGTATCAAAATTTGAAGCCATGTAAGAAAGAAAATTTCTTCTGAATTCCATCAACGAATAAACATGGTCAGAATGAATTTCCCACTGGAAAACATCTAGAAAGAGTTTTAAAGAGAAAAAGCATCTAGAGACATTGTTATTAACAATCCTGTCAAAATAAGGCCCCAAAAGCTTATTTTCCTTGAATAAAAGAAGAAAAAATAACATTTTAGAAAGGGTCTAGTGGAGTATTGATGCCAATTTTCAATTCTGTAGACAAAATGGTATGGCCAGGAATGCTGGAGCGTACTAACGCAAGTACATCTAAAAAAGGATACAACCCTTTGATGACTACTGTTCAATAAATAAATTTTCCCTGGTTCTGTATATTTTTTTAATTGTTCAAAATTATTGCATACTGAATTTTTCTTTTGATTTCACATCTTCACATTCTTTCTTTCCTCCCTTTATTTGTTCCATTGGCCAATTGGCTCTGATGTCATCTCTACTTTTTGTGGTGTTTTTTTTTTTCCAGGCCTGAGACGCAGTTGTACATTGATAAACTGAAACGTGAGGAGCATGACAAACAAAAAGGACAACAAGGAGACAACAGATCCTTCTTTGCTAAATATGTAAGTACATCTGACTGCATGTGGTTCTAATCCATGAAGTCTGGATCTATTGGTTATCACTTCCACTATTACCATCAGGACATCACCTCCTACTTCTCAGTTTCATACTCTTGAGATTTGCTTGAAGCTCTCTTTAATGCGTCCACAAATCTCTCTACTGAGCTGTTTGACAGTGATAGAATAGATTTGTAAACTTTATGGTCTGATACAAAAAATCAAATTCAGCAGATTGTCAGTCACGAGTCTGTGGGAGACAAATCTGATTTTTAAAAAAAAGCTATGGTTACAAAAGTTGCTTTTCTTTTTCACACATACAGATTTTGTATAGGAATCTGTTATCTATACTAATATTTTAGGCTTTTGTTTGTGCCTCTTCTCCATTAAATTTTCAAGGCTGATTGACCAGACATTTTGCATGGCAAATCAATAAAAATTGATTTCCCACGTAGGGTAACTTTCAAGGTCATTCCCTAGTCAATCTTTGATTCTAAACAAAAGAAAATTTTTTTTCAATTTTTTTTTTCTTTCCTTTGGATTATCATCATTCTTCTCAAGAATGACACAAACATCCCTTACTGAAAATTAATTTTTATGATAGTTTTCAGCAATTTTTATTCTTATTCATGGAAAATCTTCAAAGTGGTAAATAGTAAGATAACTGCTGTTAAATTTAACCATACCATGGGATTTAGCTGGACCTTGGGTTGAATGATTTTGTCTAAGGTTGAACTATTATTAGTGGTGCTTTAGCTGCTATTGTGCATTTTGGGCAACATTTTTCCAGGTCTTCAATGTTCCTTGGCCAATAAATACATCCCCGCATTAGTGATCTCATAGGGGATTTCCCAAGGTGCCCAGAATGAAATTGTTTGAGTAATGCTGCTTGAACCATGACACATTCTGCATCCATGAACCTATTATCACAGATGGAGAGATTCTCCCCTTACAAAGAATTGTTGCAATTCTTTATTACTTTTATTTTCCATCCAAAATGCAAATATTTTTTGTTTAATTTAATCTTCATCAGATTTTAATTTGATCCCCTTAAATGTAACTAATAATGCTTTGGTAATGTTAGAGAGAATATTTTTGCCTCTATTTCTATTATGGAGATGTCTATATCCTCTAAAGATTGGGAATAAGTCTTTACAGACTAGATGCATGTTCTATTTTTGTGGACAGTTGGTGATGAAGATTAAATTAAACAAAAAATATTTGCAATTTGGATGGAAAATAAAAGTAATAAAGAATTGCAACAATTCTTTGTAAGGGGAGAATCTCTCCATCTGTGATAATAGCTTCATGGATGCAGATTATCTAGCCTGCTCGAAAAATTTGCACACAGCTGTAATTTATTATTCCTCTATCTTGCTATCACCACTGGTAGTGGGCAAGATGACACCCAGTTTTTCTAATCATGATTTTCCTCTTTCAATTAGGGCAAAAGTTACTGGTCTTTTTGGATAAATACACATATTGACACTAAAACTTTTGTGCATAGACCTAATTCTTTTTAAGAAAATTCATTGCAATATTACTAGGAACAGAGCTTACTGAATTATAAATCAAATTAATTGACTCATCCCACAAGGCAAAATATTTTAAACAGTCTACTCCTTGTTAAGAGTTTGAGAAATTTCCTCCTATAATATAGGTGATAGTGCTTGTAGTTTTACCCTGGAAGGTAATAGGACACTTCTTGTCCGAATATCTGCATCCCCAGCCAATTTGATACCCAGTACAAAAATTAAAAATTTAACTGGTTTACCGTCAGTTCCTTTAACCTGAAACATTTGATATCTGGTATGGAATAGGGATGCAGACTACAATTATCAAAAAAATTGGAATCACAACTTTGTCACTTCATGTGGATGTGGTTAGAAGGAACTGACAGAAGACCTGTTCAACCTATGTTTATTTTCCATACCGGGTTTTACATCGGCCAGGCCTCCTTAGTAGTTTCCCAACATTTTTTTTTTTTGCCAGGCCGTGTATAGTTTGGAATCACTATGTGGCGCTTTTTTCCAAGGATTATACATTGTATCAACCAAAATGCTGTATATAATATCAAGTATTTGTTGGGACAAAATTTGGAACCATGTTTTTTGATTTACTAATAAAGCCCTCCCCAATAATAGATGTTTATTTTACCATGACCCATCGTTTGTTTCTTTTGCAGTGGATGTATATTGTGCCATCGGTGATTCTGCTGATGTTGGCATCAAATGCTGATCCTCAAGCACAAGGTGGAGGAGGAGGTGGTGGTGGCGGCGGCGGGGGTGGCGGCCGATAAAGCCTGTGTGTCTTAGGTATTTATAAAATTGGGCAAATTAGGAGGATAAGTCTTATTTTACCTTATTTAAATGTTCTTGAGATTTGTTTTGTTTTGTTTTTGTTTTTTTTTACCCTCCAAAATAAAATATTAAAAAACAAAGGACTTTTTTTTGTTCATATCAAAGGTCTGATAACTAAAGTTCAGTCTCACTCATTGATTCTTGAAAAGGAAACAAGATTGGCTGTTTCAGGGTCGAGCTTCATTGGTACAGCCTGTCCTTGTGACACATACAGAGATTGTTGCATCTTCCTATTCCAGCCAATAGTCCAAATGTTCCAAGAACAAAGTGTTCCCTATTCATTTTCTAGGGTTGTACATGAGACACATTCAAAGATAGTTGCACAATTCTATTTCAGCCACTGAATTTTTAAACATTTTCTGAGAATAAACCCTAAGTTCGACAAAGCATTCTTAATTTGTGATAGTAATAACTGAAATATGGCAATGATTCACCAAAGGTTTGACCCAGTTTCATATCAATCCAAGATGATACATCTTAGAAAATTGATATTCTACATTACTAGCTGTGGTAGTAGTTGTAGAAGGTCTGGAACCAGTGTCAAATCAATCCAACTTGATATGGATTAGTATAAGGATGAGTAAATTGATATTCAAAATGTTAGGAACCAACCGACTGAAAAGTGTCTTATAGGGATGGGTTGGAGGCATCTAAAAAGTAATAAATTCTAATTGAAAAAATCTAGTTAGTGACATGTTTGAACTAACGTCTTCAGCTTGCTCTCTTTCTCTCTCCCTCTCATTGATTGATGACGTAGGAAAATAATTGATCACTTTTTATTGCCTCCTCTCTCTCTATTCATATAAATTTTATAATCTTTTCACTTCTGATCTTTATATCAAGTTCAGACTTGACATTGTTGGATAGTTGAATAAAATCAACTCCAGTAGTAGGAGTTTAACAATCACAACATTTTCTTTTCATCGATTTCAGATAGTAGCTGTAGTACACTCCTTCGCAACTCTTTCGAAGGACATATATCACTGTTGAATAAACTAATACTCCACCCTAAAAAAAAAAAATCATCTGTGTTCTCTCCTCAGAGCCTTAGAATTGACAGCTGAACAATCAACAATTAACTCTCTCAGACTGACTTAAGTTCGAAATTCAGTGAACATTACTGAATATGATAGAGCTGGAGAGTAAAATGTTACTTAAACAACCGAATAAGTCTGGTAAATCAGTGTATAATAAAATTCATAAAATTCTCTAAACGGTTACTCATTTTTATTGACCAAGCAGAACTTTTGTCATATAACCTGGTTCAATGGTAGATGCTCCAAATTTTCGCCACTAGATTATCCTACAGGACACGTAACTGAGTGGATTAAAGTGTTGTTCAAGCATATCTAGTAACCTGGCAGTCATGGATCAGGTAGTGAAAAAACGTCATATGTTCAGTCGAATGGAATAGAAAAATTACCCTGTCCAAAGAATGAAAAAGGAGAAAGAAAAAAAAAAATCTCCCTCTTCGACCCCACCCCCAATGAATCTTCATCCTTGATTTTCACACCTAAAAGTGAAAAATAAAAGTTCCCCAATTTTGTGTTTTGGAATTTTGCTACTTTCTGAATAAAGAACACACTCTACATCAAATTTGTATTCCTGAGAAATGATTTGAGGAAAAAAAAAGTAGAAAATATTTTTTTATTATGTCATCAAAAAGTAAGATCATTTTTATCATTGATGAAAAATCATGTGAATCCACCTCCACCCCCATAACATTTTTGAGGGTTGGTTTTCAAAAACTAATTTGCTTAAAATACTTCCCAAGGATCAAATCCAGACCCACCGAAAATTTCATGGATTTATATCGAGTAGTTTTTGTGGTAGGCGAATACAGATGGACAGACTTCTGATGAATAAGATTAAATGTGCTGTAGTATGGATCGCAATTCAGAGTTCCCTGGTTACCAACTATAGATGAGGCCACTAGCCCAAGTGAATCAGAATATAATTTTGGCCAAGTTGGGAATTTTAATTTTTTTTTTCTTTGCTGTCTGTTCTTCCCAAAAGAATAAAAATCTCACAGGATTTCAATTGATGAAAAATTTATTCAAATTATTGATAGCATGAAATTTTTTTTTATTTTTCTGTTTCTTGAATAATAAATAATTTATGAATAATGAATAAATTTCCTGTTGAAAAAATGTAAAGAAGTAAATGTCTTCAAAAGAGCAACACTAAAATAGAACTGAACCAAATGAATTTCTGTTGATGTCTCTTCAATACAACATTGACTGCAACGATTTGCGCACATTTGCCATTTCTTGTTGTTGCTGCAAAGAAAATGAAGAGTAATTTTAATGGTCAGTATGAAAAATTGTTTATGATTAATTTCATTCATTCAGGGAATTAGGTGAATATGTATTTAAGAAAAATTGTTTAAATAATAAATTTCCCTAGCCAAGATGAGGCATTTAAATAATGGAAATCCATGTCCCTATTGGAAGATGTACAGACAAGCTACTTGATGTGAGTATTTATTTGGCTAAAGGCATTAGATAATGCAGCGTAGTCTTTCTAAATGGGAGCAATATCATACCTAAGGGGGTGAAAGCTGAGCTGAAGGGGACCAAAATTGGGTAATAATGAAAAAAAAGATTGAGACACACTGCATTAAACATTAATCCCTAGACAGATGAAAAGCGGAGATCACTTTGGCTGCATGTCTTCTCAGTCCAGTCATGTAATTCAAAATTCTGCATTGGTTTCCTACTATGATTACATTATTGTCTACAATTGATAAAGCTGGGAAAATCTAATTTACTTTAATATCCTAGTAGTCATAGTCATATAAAAAAGGAAACCTGAAAGACCTCAACAACTATAGGCCTATAAGCCTACTCAACTGTGTATATAAACTTTTCACAAAGATCATCACCAACCGAATCACAAAAACACTCAATGAAAACCAGCCACGTGAACAGGCTGGCTTTAGAAGAAGCTACTCGACCATGGACAACCTGCACTCGATAAATCAACTGAAAGAAAAAGCAGCAGAGTGTAAACTACCACTTGCCGTAGCATTTATCGACTTCAAAAAGGCGTTCGACTCAGTAGAAATCCCTAAAGTCATGGAGGCCATCAGTCGGCAAGGTGTAGATCCAGTATATGTTGAAGTGTTGAAACATATATACAATCACGGCAGCTCATTTATCAGGCTACATGAAGACTCGGACCCCTTCCAGCTCCAGAAAGGAGTAAGACAAGGTGATACCAGCTCACCTAAACTCTTCACAGCCTGCCTCGAGATGATTTTCAGAAGGCTAGACTGGGAGAATAAAGGAATTAAAATAGACGGCGAATATCTGAGCAACCTCAGATTTGCAGACGACATAGCCCTTTTTGCAGAGAGCCTACACGACCTCCAACTAATGATAGATGAACTAAATGAAGAGAGCAAGAAAGTCGGCCTACACATGAACTTCAGCAAGACGAAGATCATGTGCAACAACCACATTGGAGATAAAAACACTAAGATCAAAATCGAGGACAGAACTCGAGAAAGTAGACCACTACATCTACCTATGAGACCCTCAAAAGAAGAAGAAATCAAGCGAAGAATCACACTAGGATGGCAAGCCTTTGGCAGAGCTAGCTCAACCTTCAAAAATAATAAGGTCCCATTAATCCTAAAGAGAAGGGTGTATAACCAATGCATCCTCCCAATAGTCACTCATGGAGCCGAAACATGGAACTTAACCAAGAGACAGAACCGTAAATTGAGAACCATGCAACGTGCACATGAAAAAATAATGCTGGGCCTCACATGGAGAGACCACAAAACAGCACAGTACATCCGGGAAAAGACAAGAGTTAGAGACATCATAGTATCCATAAAAAATCTTAAATGGCGGTGGGCTGGCCATGTTGCAAGAATGGCAGATAATCGATGACTCACAACATGGATTCCCCGAGACCACATGCGCAACCGAGGCCGGCAAAGTGTTAGATGGAGCTAGACAAGTTCAGGAAGTACTGGCTCCGTGACGCCCATGATAGAGAAGTGTGGCAAATCCTGGGGAAGGTCTATGTCCAACGACGGACGCTAAAAGACTGATGATGAAGATGAGTCATAGTCATACTAAGTTTTTGCAGATTATCTTGAACCTGACTTTTTTTTTTTTTTGCAAATTACTTTAAAGCTGATTGTATTTATAACATAAATTACTAGTTATTTGCAAACAGCATGTAAATTGGTGACAAGGTGTTTAATAATACAACTGCACACAGGTGATTACAAGCTCTGTACCAACTGGGTACCCTCATAGAAATACAATATCGGTTTACTTTCAGGACTTTCACATATCTGGCTGATAGGTCAATTTTCTGGACACAGACCCATTTAAGGATTCCAGCAAATTCCTGTTTTTCCTTTTCTTTTTTCCCCCCTGAACTTCTAAAAAGATATCTATAATTGCTTAACCCCTGGAATTGAAGATCCTTTTTTGAAAAATTTTATCTTGTCACATTATTATCATGCTTTTCCAAAAATTAGTCAGCTGTGTAACTAAGGCCAAATGGAAAAAGGGAATCAGGTTTTGAAAAAACACTGGTTTTAGAGATGTGCCATCATTTCTAATTGCATCTTAGTAACTTAGATGGTAATTATTTGCTTAGAATCAGTAAAGATCAGATGTTATAATACAGTTCAATTTTGAGCAATTTAAATCCTAATCATAAAATATAATGAATCCAATTAACCCTGGCCAGCTAAACAGGTCTGATACTCAATTCAACATTGACATTTGGTTGTATAGGGGTATATGCTATAAAATCAGCCTGAACATGTTGGCTTCAATGAAGCAATGGCACTCTTTGAAATTACTAATATGATAGAATTACAATACCATGACAACCAAGCATAGACTTATGAATAGCCGTTCTTGACTTTGATAACAAGTTTGAAGCAGAGGAAATTATTGTTTTATTTGAATTACATTTACAGGATTCCAAGACAACTGCTAGGATTCATAAAAACTTCATCTTTGATACACTTATATTTACATAGTATTCTGCTTTTTTCATCAATTTCATTGTATTTGGCTTCCATGGAAATGACTAAAACTAGGTATTCATGTGTAAAAGAAACTCCTACCATATATGGTATTCTTAAAACTCGTGTGGATAGCTTATTAATTGGATTCAAATTTGAGTCGAATTTAGAAATAAGTTCAACCCATAGAAGAACATAATGAATCCAATTAAAAGAAACTGAGCCTTCCTAATTAAATCTCTAGATAAGAGTCTTTTTAGAATTGAAGATATTTTCTCAGCATTCCGGGTGACAAACTTTCAGAGAGAAAAGGAAATCATGTCCAACACTTACAGTGTCCATCAAGATTTTTTTTTGTAACAAAGCCATTTCTTTTCGGAGTTCTGCTTGGACACTGGTCTGCTGCTCTTGATGGCATTTTTCTAAATCCTTCAAACCCTGCCAAGAAAAAGGAATTGAATGATGAGCAACATTGCCTTTTAGAGTAATCTTTTGAAATAGGGCGGTGAAAAAAAAGGAACTGAGATTATTTCTTCTCTTCTTAAGAAAAGGTGCAGACTGGAATCGTTAAAGTTTCATCTGAGGCTGCCTACATTCACTTTGCATATTAGCATTCATGCCCTTAGGGAAAGCATGAATCCCTCTAGATATGGGAAATAACTGGACAGATGAAGCCCTTTAGTTCATCTTGAAGAAAGTTACGCTGACAGAAAAAAAGCTACAGCTTGGGCACCACCAGGTGAAACGTACTTGCAAATGAAACTATAAAGAGTCTACAGGAATAAACTTTCTAAAGAATATCTAACAATCATTGGCTTTTCATAAGCTATTTTATTCCTCTAATCATCGAAATCTGCATTTGATGTGTTCAGAGGATTAATTATTTTCTCAAATTGACGGTCAGCCATTTGATTTATCTCCCTTAAATTCCGTTTTCCCTCCAAACAGCAATAAGTTGTCTTTTTCCTTCACTTACTTTGGAATTCTTTATAACAGCTTCAAGAGAAGCAATAATGGTAAGAGAAAGAAATAATCTCAGAAGATAAGAAGGGACTTACCTTATTGAAATGTTCTTGCAAATCTCTCAGAGTCTTCATTTTCTGTTGTTGGATTACGAGGTTTTGTTGAATAAGTTTCTGCTGCTGCCGAAATAGTATCTACAAAGGGAGAAAAAGAAGATAGAAACCGAATATTTAAGGACAGAGAAAAGATAGAAATGAAATAGTATCTACAAGGTCAAAGAAAGATAATCTGAACAAAATAGTATCTACAAAGGGAGAGAAAGATAGAAACGTATTTTATTTCAGATCCTAATTGGATCTACAAGGGCAGAGGAGGAAACAATGATAAAGCAAGTAAAATAACCAAAATTAATTTCTTAGATGAAAAATTGTCATTATTATGTATTTATGACTTGATTTTTTCATAATTATTGCAGTGATTTTCACATGAATTTGATGCATTTTTTTAAATCAAGAAATAAGCTTCCAAGATTTGAACTTGCCTCATAAAGATTTGGGCAACATAAAATTATTACAACTCATTCATATCAATTAACCTGACTTATCTTTAAAAAAAAAAAGCAACAAAGGAAAACTAGTAAGTAATCATTACAGATATGTATGTCACAGTATCATTAGCAACCATCAGTCCCTCTCCCTTCCTAACCTCTTATTTAACTACCTAACATCTTTCTTTTCCCTCTCTCTTCCTAACCTCTTATTAGACTACCTAAATTTTCTCACCAAAAACTTATCTTCTTGATCTTTACTTTTGCTCATGTCATTCTCCCATTGCTGCAGAATGTTGTTCACTTGGTAGCAATATTCATCATATAATTTTTGTCTGTAAACAAAATAAATAAAAACAAAATGTACAGACAAAGAAAAATTAGAAATAACAAACTTGTGCCTAATCATTTAACATTTTCAAGAATAATCTATTAAGGTGCATAATGTCTGAATTTTTTTAAAAAAGCTGTCTCAAATGTTGAAATGAAACGTAAGCCTAGCTGCTGCAGGGTCAAACTCCACTCAAATTTGTATTCTGACTGAAAATGATTACTTCAAATTTTGTATCATATATATAAGTATATTCATAGGTATATAAGAATTATCAGGTCATCTCAGTTGGTGGGAGTGCTGCCATTTGATCACATGGTCATGATTTCAAGTAGGAAAATATTAATTTTATACATGGAGATTGTGAAGAGTATATCCCTCTAATTTGTTCTGGTTATGAGGGGAAAACTAAGTCGAATTTAACTTAGACAGGAGTTTGACAAAATAAAATCCAAAGTTGTTTTTCTCACTTAATACACTTTCACATAATTAATCATAAATTTATCATAAATAGAAAATTAGTGACAGTTATTCATCCTTAGGATGAGTTATAAATGCCCCAGGAATTTTTAAATTGTTAAAGATCTTGTCTCCCTCATTTAACAGGATGTTTTAATCATATGTATCATCCTTGTCTTTTTTGTTCATTTTTTCACAATGTTCAAGTTGTGTACCCTCCAGCCTCCCTTAGCTGTTGTTTGTTCTGGAATGTTGAAACTAGTTCCTATGTATATTCCAGAACAAATGACACCCAAAGAAGGCCAGGGGTACACAGCTGAAACGTTATGAGAAAAATGAATTGTAAAGACGAGCAAAAACAGTTTGACAAAATAACATACAAGAGTTAGAGATATTCATAATTTTAGCAGGGTGGGATGGATATTATCTTTTTTATCTTGATCTCAAGACAAACAGAATCAGTTTCGAAGAGATCCCACACCTTTTTTAGCTCTGTCTTGGGGGCTTGAGATTTTTCTCTATCCCCAAACATAAGTGCAGTCCGAGTGAACTACTACTGATGAGAAATTTGTACTCAACATTAGCTTCACAATGAAGAATTTTCATAGGATTTATCATATTCTCTCTGCTTCAATGATTATCATCATTGATAACATGAACTTTATATTTATGTTTATCAATTCTATTGTAGTGCCTATCCTTTCAGCAATAAAAAAAAATCACACATAAATGGAGTTATCTGCCCTTGTCATAGATGTACTTACGATTCCAAACACAATTGAAAATCTCTTTAGAAATGGTAAATTCTTTGAAGTTACACAGAATTACCAATAAGCCTATGGTTATTTAAAATTTAGTGGTAAAACTCTACCTCTCTCTGTTCTGATGGCCTTGAGGTAAGCTCGTTTTTTGCTCTCTTTAGTTCATATACTTTTTATACACACCTATTTTTTTACACACACCCTCACATATAAAAGTAATCCATTCTTCCTTCACCTCCAAGAACACATCCTATTTAAGCTAAGCACTCTCAAAGTAGTTATGCCGGACTTCCAAAGATAATATTGTAGTGGCTATAATTTAAATGACAAAAACTGTCTTACCTTTCTTGTTGTTGCACTTTCCAGATTTCTTCAACTTTTTTGTTGCTGTTCTTCATTTTATTTTGTGTGAATGATTCCAAGCGTTTCCGTTTACATGCCAAGGTTTTTGTGATGTCAGCTATGTAAGCATCAAGCAAAAAAAAAAAACGCCTTTACTTAAAAACAATGGAAAAATACACCTGGATTCACAATTAATTCATTCTGGGTAATCACATCGAGGTAAATACATCATCTAGTAAATTCATCATAAGCCAATAATGGTACTTACTCTGCAGAGGTTACAATGTAGAAATGTTTAGTGAAATTATTTGGGAATATATTCCATCACAATAGAATTACCTCGCTATGTATTTACCAGGCATTGAATATACAGGCAATTTTTTATACCAGATATGTTTACCCTCTATAGTCAAACAAGCTCAGAAGAAAGGAGTCAACCATAGTTCTATTTTATTGGATAGCAATGGCCATTAGAAGTTAGGAGAGGGGAAAGGTCACTGAAGTGTGATCATCAATTTCACTTCTTATACACTGAAAGGAACCACACACAAATGATTTCTTGGTCAGTATGTGTTACAACTGAATTCTCCTTCAGTTGATAGACATTATCATCATTAGGTTTTTTCTCACACATATATACTATACGACAGAATTGTAGTTTCGAGTAAGGGTAGTGACATACTTGTTACAGTTAACCTGCAGGTTGGCAAAGGGTTTCTCTCAGTGACCTTTTCTTAGATTAGTTGCCTCCCAAAGCCACAGAGCCCAGTCTGTCCTGATATTTTACTCATAACTGGTGGGGAGAAAAGGTGGATTCATGCATTTTCCAAGGGCATTGGTGCAAAATGAATGTAACAACCAGGGCGGGAGCTTGAATCATGGATTTCATTGTCTGCACCATTAACACCTATTACCTCCCTGTTAAAATATTGCTAAAAACTAGAATCATAACAATTGTTTGAATGAAAATCAAAAAGTAAAAAATACCCTCAAAAGATTCCAACAATTTCTTCATTTCACATCTACAATAAATAAAACAAAAAAAATATTATTTTCACACAAGAATATTTTTGATTTTCTTCATTTCTGAAATTATATTTTTGGAAAAACCAGAGATCAAATTCTTTATCAGTTTTCATATTGTTGCACCTCTCAATAAGTCACTACATTCAACAACATATACACACAAAAACTGTGTCATTTTCACTTGATTTGAACTTTGACATGAAGACATCTTGTCCTTTTTTGACTGTGATGTTCCTTACATGTTTTAAGGAAATGAATACAACCAGTTTCCAAAGTCATATTTCCATATTGTCTATTCACTATATCTATCTATCTATCTATATATATATATATATATCACACTCTAAAAACCACCTAAACATGGGCACGATCCTACCAAATTTAGTACGCATACTCAATAGATAAAGGTGAAGATTCTAAAATTAAAAGTTTTGAGAAGATAATTTTTCTAAGGGTCTCAGAGGGAGGGTTCTATTTACACTGTAACTATAATATCAGAGCAGAACTTTAATTTCTACTCCATGTACACATCTCATTTTATATGTAAGGGGTCTAAAGAGAAGGCAGATTTCCCTTCCCTCTAAAGGTCAAAACGGAACAGGAATCTTTTTTACCTACATGAATAGGTTAAAAGTGAAGGGAAACTTTTCCCTCCTTTTAAGGAGTCTGTACTGATGGGAGACTTCTCCCCATTGAGGGGTCAAAAGTAAAGAGAACCATTTTTTTTCCTTCTGACCCATAGCTGGAGACAATCTTTTCCCCAATAGCAAGTCAAAAGTGAAGGCATAGGCGTAACTGAGGGAGTAGAAAGGGTCTATTTCAAAATGCCACTGGGCTCCCAATGCAGAGGGCACCATGAGTTTAATAAAAAGTAATTCCTCTACTACATTTCTACTGACATTATGTAATAACAACTCTTGAAGGGGTCCCTAAAGGAGCCAAGGCCACTAAATCTTTAGCTACACCCCTGAGTGAAGGACAATTTTCTTTTTTCACACATTATCAGAAAGCTTTAATACTATTTTTTACCCCGCTTATGTCAGCTAACATCTTCTATACTCTGATTTTCTTTCATGAAAACCACCTAAATGTAGGCACAACTCAACCTAATTTGCCATCCGTATTTGAGAGATCTAGGAGAAAGTTTTAAAATAAAAAATTTGGAGAAGAGTTTTAGAGAGGGAGGTTATATTTACAATATAACTATAACGCCAAAGTGGAACCTTAATTTCTGTCCATAAACATATCTTATTTTATGCTCATATATAATTCTTTGTCTGAAGTGAACAAAACTTTGATCTTCAATTGATCAAAAGTGAAGGGTGACTTTTTCCAGCTTTAAGGGGGTCAAGAGTGACAGGAGATTTTTTCCTCCCTTCAAGGGGGCAGTAGTAAAAGGAAATCCTCCCTTAGGGTCCATGAATAAAGAGAGTTTCCCCCCCTTTAAATGGTTGTCAAAAGTGGAAATAAACCTGAATCCAATTTTTATCCATAATTGGTATTGATTTCACTGTTTGCAATTTTTTCTAATAAAATTGCTCAATCTACATTTACATTCTACGCACTGAGTCTGAACCTTATTGTTTTGAGTTCAATGTGTTCACCTGCCATACTTGTATGTGGTACTAAAGTTAGAGATTTGACTTTTTTATCTTCTTTGCAAAAGTTCATGTGAAGGTCGACTTTCTTGCTTTCTTCATTCAGTTCATCTCACATTGGTTGGACGTTGTGGAGGTTCTCAGTAAAAAGGACAATGTCATCTGCAAATCTGATGTTGCTCAAGTATCCCCCATCTATTTTGATTCCTTTATTTTCCCAGTCTAGGTTTCGGAAGATCATCTCGAGGCAGGCTGTGAAGAATTTGGGTGAGCTGGTTTCATCTTGTCTTACCCCTTTAAGGAGCTGAAAGGGCTTTGAGTCTTTATGTAGCCAGATAAAGGAGCTACCATGACGGTATATGTTGCAGTACTCTGACATATACAGAGTCTACACCTTGTAGAGTGATGACCTTGAGAATTTCCGCTGAATTGAAGGCCTTCTTGAGGTCAATGAAAAAATTAAACTATTTTGCTTTTTGTTGAAAAGTATAGGCTGATCCATTCAACTTGTCTCTCTTTTTTCTGTATACTGAAAATCTAATTTTCCTTACCAAATCTGGGATGCATATTCAATTGGTTATTCAATTCAGTAAGTTTTAAGCACAGAAATTTTTCATTTTTTCATAGATGTTATGTTCTGCCAACTACCACTATTCACCTGAAGATGGGCACAGCAAAACCAAATAAGCCTTATTTTTAAAAGTTTCCGAACCAGCACATTTTTGTCAGAGCATTGAGTTGAAAAAGAAACCTTTTACAGAAAATTTTTTTTCTTCTAGACATAAGGAGTCAATGTTAAAAATTTTCAGTCCTCTAATCACAGCCTGTGCACATCATACATATAGTCAGCTAGCCAAACCAACTTAAAAACTGAAGAAACCCATGTTGACAGTTTTCTAATAAGCTTCAACCTAGCACAAGGCCGTGAGAGTGAAATTAGTGGCAAATGCCAGTCGAGAGATACTTTTTTTGATGGCATATAAGAACACCCCACAAAGATTATGATTACCAATGTTTTGAGAAAAAAAGAGGATTTTATATGTTGTCAAATATGGTATGTACAGACTAATAGATTGAAACGATTAACTTTTCTATTCTTACCAAACAGAATTAAATTCAGAATATGAAAGAGTTTTAAAGAAATCTACCCAAATTCTTCTTCTTTACCATCATCAGCATGGTCACGCTTTTTACCTCCACGAGATAATACTGGAGTTTCATCTCCTGAAACCAAGAAAAACAAAAAAACTGGCTAAAATTTTTGAAGGGTATTAAACATTCCAGGATTTTTTTTGATGATTGAACTCCTTGTTTGTGTCATTAATGTAAAGTTTTGGCCAATCCATTCTACAGCCTCTTTCAGCTATACTATTCCAAATGAGAAGGTGGTAAACAGAAATTTTTTCTCTCCAACAGTAGCAACACTTATAATATAAAATTCAGGTGTTATGCCTGGATTTCCATTGATTGATGTAACTTCCACTTCCAGAAGAAAAGGTTTGGGAATCCAAGCCTAACAAGCAGAGAAAAAGAAAACACCTGAATCCTACTTTATAAGTGTTGTTGCCATTGAAGAGAAAAAACTTTCTCTTTGCTATCATCACATTACGGATAGGGCACCTTAATAAGGCTATAAAATTAATCAGTTAAAACATTGTGTTAACAACTCAAATAAGGAGGTCAACAGCCAAAAATGATATTTGAAAGAAAACGCATTTAAATTCTGAAGATACTAAAAACATTTGTTAAAAAATACCCCCAAAATACTAAAAACACTTATTTTTAACCATAATTATTATTAATTTTTTTGCTATTATTATCTTTCATCTTCATTTTTCTTAGCTGCTTAATAATGCAACTTATTAAAGATTCTAAGTACATGGCAAAAGTAAAAAGCACATTCCAGAAATAGAGAATATGCTAAATTTGATTCGTATAGATGTTTTGAATTTCAGTATCAATTACAAAAAGAGCATTCATTTTACAAAACAAATATCAATTTTCCAACATTATCTCCATTCATCTAATAAAAGAGAAAACATTAAACAAAGTATGATCTTGCCATGAGAATGAACAATTACAACTCAACTGTGATACTGAGAATGATAGATAGTACTTCTAATACAATATCCGATATATGATGGGATTATTTCATGAAGTGAAAGTAGGAATTAAAATATGACAAAGTTGTGGTGCCCCCTATACTTTTAATCAGGAATTAAGTTTGAAACTCTTCTTTTAGCTGGATATCCAAAACATCACTTCCTCCTCCAACCCCTATAAAACCCCTGGACGCACTTGGTCCAAGGCTCACTAGCTCCAGCAACTCTAGCTGGTTACACTCCTGGCCCTGGCCTTTGCGGCCGGCCATTCTCTCTCTTTCCTTCTCCCTGGTCCAAAGCTCATGGGCGCCAGGACCCCTAGCTGGTCATGCTGCTGGCCCCCGCCTTTGTGGCCGGCCACTCTCTTTCTCTCTCTTTCGTTCTCTCGTTATCATTTCGCCGAACCACTGGCTGATCAGATCTTAACCATTCTCCGAGTACTCTTTGCAGCATGTGGTGAAGACACGGTTGTGTGGTTGCGAAGTGTGCGTATATGTGAGGCTTAATATGGTTGGAGTGAAATGGGCAAAGTTAGTACAGAGATAGGTCATCAGGAATACAATACAATGTAATATAATGGGTTTATTTCATGAAGTGCTTTACACATTCAACATTAAATATCAAGTTGATTTAGAATAAAGCTTAAAATATGATGAAATGAAGGATTCACAACATAAAAATGTCTATTCTTGTGCCCTGTCTGGGTTTTTTCAGGCAAATGATTCAATTCATTTTAGATACCTGTTTAAGACATTTTTTTGTGGTGAGGTAGTCTATTTTTCTAGGGTGGAGAACCTTCTCACTTTTGATCTAGACATCAATTCTTTTCCCATTTTCATTCTCTTATTAAATTGTGGGTCACTGCTAGTTTTGCCTTTTCTGTTTTACATAGCAGAGTTACTTTACTGTCAGGCAGTTCTATAAGTTAATAGGAGGTACTGTAGGCACTCCCCTTACCAGTATGTTGTTAAAACATCAGCTCTTTGTCATATGTTTCCTCTCTGACAGTTTTTTAAATTCTTACTTGAATCTGTTTCCCAGTGTTGGGGTTCACTTTAACATGACCTTAGTAAGTTTAATTAAACTAGGTTTGGTATGTTTCTATACATCTAAGATTATGAAAAAATGATTGAATTGTTCGTAAAGTGGTTGCTGGTATAAGATAATAATAATGTTGATGTAATGTTAATAGTAATGCTACTACAATTGCAAATATACTTAGTAGTGGTCTGGGAGTATTTGTAGATATATACATATAAATATATATATATATACATACATGTATATGAACATATATATATACATAAACATATATACATACATGTATATGAACATATATATAAATATATATAAACATATACATATAAACACACTAATATTTATAGTATATTCATACATATATATATATATATACATATATGTACATGTAATTATATAAACATATATATAAAGATATACATATAAACAAACACAAAAATATATATGTATGTATATATATATATATATATATTTGTATATATAAATATATATATATATATATGTGTGTGTATATATATATATATGTATATCTATATATATATGTGTGTATATATATATATATCTATATCTATATCTATATGTATATATATCTGTATATCTATATATATGTGTATATATGTATATCTATATATGTATGTGTATATGTATATCGATATATATGTATATCTATATATATATGTGTATATATATAAACATATATCAATACATATATGTGCATATATATAAACGTATATCAATATAAATATGTACATATATGTATGTCCATATATATATGTAAATACATATATGTATATATGTATGTGCATATATATGTATATCAATGTATATGTGTATATACATATATGTATATATATATATATATATATGTATGTATATATAGATATATATATATGTATATGTGTATATATATATATATATATATATATATTTATGTATATATATGTTTATATATGTGTATGTATATATACATATATGTGTA
>CAUOPZ010000383.1:0-46367 GCA_963457665.1 Thysanoteuthis rhombus
TTATTGGCTTTTTTCTGGCGTAGTTTGACGTGCTGATTGCAACGGTACCATTGGAATCGGGTGGATTTGATGTATTTTCCGACTCAGCCCAATTTGATGGAAAAAGCCGCTATTGGTCGAGAAGGGCACTTCCATAAGGGAGCCATCAAAAATGGTCTTTTGAATGTCATTTTTACCTATCGATTTTATGGCTTTTTCTGGCGTAGTTTGACGTGCTGATTGCAACGGTACCATTGGATCGGGTGGATTTGATGTATTTTCGACTCAGCCCAATTTGATGGAAAAAGCCGCTATTGGTCGAGAAGGCACTTCCATAAGGGAGCCATCAAAAATGGTCTTTTGAATGTCATTTTTACCTATCGATTTTATGGCTTTTTCTGCGTAGTTTGACGTGCTGATTGCAACGGTACCATTGGATCGGGTGGATTTGATGTATTTTTCGACTCAGCCCAATTGGCCTCAAAAATGGTCTTTTGAATGTCATTTTTACCTATCGATTTTATGGCTTTTTCTGGCGTAGTTTGACGTGCTGATTGCAACGGTACCATTGGATCGGGTGGATTGATGTATTTTTCGACTCAGCCCAATTTGATGGAAAAAGCCGCTATTTGGTCGAGAAGGCACTTCCATAAGGGAGCCATCAAAAATGGTCTTTTTGAATGTCATTTTTACCTATCGATTTTATGGCTTTTCTGGCGTAGTTTGACGTGCTGATTGCAACGGTACCATTGGATCGGGTGGATTTGATGTATTTTTCGACTCAGCCCAATTTGATGGAAAAAGCCGCTATTGGTCGAGAAGGCACTTCCATAAGGGAGCCATCAAAAATGGTCTTTTGAATGTCATTTTTACCTATCGATTTTATGGCTTTTTCTGGCGTAGTTGACGTGCTGATTGCAACGGTACCATTGGATCGGGTGGATTTGATGTATTTTTCGACTCAGCCCAATTTGATGGAAAAAGCCGCTATTGGTCGAGAAGGCACTTCCACTTAAATTAAGGGAGCCATCAAAAATGGTCTTTTGAATGTCATTTTTACCTATCGATTTTATGGCTTTTTCTGGCGTAGTTTGACGTGCTGATTGCAACGGTACCATTGGATCGGGTGGATTTGATGTATTTTTCGACTCAGCCCAATTTGATGGGAAAAAGCCGCTATTGGTCGAGAAGGCACTTCCATAAGGGAGCCATCAAAAATGGTCTTTTGAATGTCATTTTTACCTATCGATTTTATGGCTTTTTCTGGCGTAGTTTGACGTGCTGATTGCAACGGTACCATTGGATCGGGTGGATTTGATGTATTTTTCGACTCAGCCAATTTGATGGAAAAAGGCGCTATTGGTCGAGAAGGCACTTCCATAAGGGAGCCATCAAAAATGGTCTTTTGAATGTCATTTTTACCTATCGATTTTATGGCTTTTTCTGGCGTAGTTTGACGTGCTGATTGCAACGGTACCATTGGATCGGGTGGATTTGATGTATTTTTCGACTCAGCCCAATTTGATGGAAAAAGCCGCTATTGGTCGAGAAGGCACTTCCATAAGGGAGCCATCAAAAATGGTCTTTTGAATGTCATTTTTACCTATCGATTTTATGGCTTTTTCTGGCGTAGTTTGACGTGCTGATTGCAACGGTACCATTGGATCGGGTGGATTTGATGTATTTTTCGACTCAGCCCAATTTGATGGAAAAAGCCGCTATTGGTCGAGAAGGCACTTCCATAAGGGAGCCATCAAAAATGGTCTTTTGAATGTCATTTTTACCTATCGATTTTATGGCTTTTTCTGGCGTAGTTTGACGTGCTGATTGCAACGGTACCATTGGATCGGGTGGATTTGATGTATTTTTCGACTCAGCCCAATTTGATGGAAAAAGCCGCTATTGGTCGAGAAGGCACTTCCATAAGGGAGCCATCCAAAATGGTCTTTTGAATGTCATTTTTACCTATCGATTTTATGGCTTTTTCTGGCGTAGTTTGACGTGCTGATTGCAACTGTACCATTGGATCGGGTGGATTTGATGTATTTTTCGACTCAGCCCAATTTGATGGAAAAAGCCAATATTGACCGAGAAAGGCACTTCTCCATAAGTGAGCCATCAAAAATGGTCTTTTGAATGTCATTTTTACCTATCGATTTTATGGCTTTTTCTGGCGTAGTTTGACGTGCTGATTGCAACGGTACCATTGGATCGGGTGGATTTGATGTATTTTTCGACTCAGCCCAATTTGATGGAAAAAGCCGCTATTGGTCGAGAAGGCACTTCCATAAGGGAGCCATCAAAAATGGTCTTCTGAATGTCATTTTTACCTATCGATTTTATGGCTTTTTCTGGCGTAGTTTGACGTGCTGATTGCAACGGTACCATTGGATCGGGTGGATTTGATGTATTTTTCGACTCAGCCCAATTTGATGGAAAAAGCCGCTATTGGTCGAGAAGGCACTTCCATAAGGGAGCCATCAAAAATGGTCTTTTGAATGTCATTTTTACCTATCGATTTTATGGCTTTTTCTGGCGTAGTTTGACGTGCTGATTGCAACGGTACCATTGGATCGGGTGGATTTGATGTATTTTTCGACTCAGCCCAATTTGATGGAAAAAGTCAATATTGACCGAAAATGCATTTCTACCGCACACATCAGTAAGCCGTCAAAAATGGTCTTTTGAATGTCATTTTTACCTATCGATTTTATGGCTTTTTCTGGCGTAGTTTGACGTGCTGATTGCAACGGTACCATTGGATCGGGTGGATTTGATGTATTTTCCGACTCAGCCCAATTTGATGGAAAAAGCCGCTATTGGTCGAGAAGGCACTTCCATAAGGGAGCCATCAAAAATGGTCTTTTGAATGTCATTTTTACCTATCGATTTTATGGCTTTTTCTGGCGTAGTTTGACGTGCTGATTGCAACGGTACCATTGGATCGGGTGGATTTGATGTATTTTTTCGACTCAGCCCAATTTGATGGAAAAAGCCGCTATTGGTCGAGAAGGCACTTCCATAAGGGAGCCATCAAAAATGGTCTTTTGAATGTCATTTTTACCTATCGATTTTATGGCTTTTTCTGGCGTAGTTTGACGTGCTGATTGCAACGGTACCATTGGATCGGGTGGATTTGATGTATTTTTCGACTCAGCCCAATTTGATGGAAAAAGCCGCTATTGGTCGAGAAGGCACTTCCATAAGGGAGCCATCAAAAATGGTCTTTTGAATGTCATTTTTACCTATCGATTTTATGGCTTTTTCTGGCGTAGTTTGACGTGCTGATTGCAACGGTACCATTGGATCGGGTGGATTTGATGTATTTTTCCGACTCAGCCCAATTTGATGGAAAAAGCCGCTATTGGTCGAGAAGGCACTTCCATAAGGGAGCCATCAAAAATGGTCTTTTGAATGTCATTTTTACCTATCGATTTTATGGCTTTTTCTGGCGTAGTTTGACGTGCTGATTGCAACGGTACCATTGGATCGGGTGGATTTGATGTATTTTTCGACTCAGCCCAATTTGATGGAAAAAGTCAATATTGACCGAAAATGCATTTCTACCGCACACATCAGTAAGCCGTCAAAAATGGTCTTTTGAATGTCATTTTTACCTATCGATTTTATGGCTTTTTCTGGCGTAGTTTGACGTGCTGATTGCAACGGTACCATTGGATCGGGTGGATTTGATGTATTTTTCGACTCAGCCCAATTTGATGGAAAAAGCCGCTATTGGTCGAGAAGGCACTTCCATAAGGGAGCCATCAAAAATGGTCTTTTGAATGTCATTTTTACCTATCGATTTTATGGCTTTTTCTGGCGTAGTTTGACGTGCTGATTGCAACTGTACCATTGGATCGGGTGGATTTGATGTATTTTTTGACTCAGCCCAATTTGATGGAAAAAGGCGCTATTGGTCGAGAAGGCACTTCCATAAGGGAGCCATCAAAAATGGTCTTTTGAATGTCATTTTTACCTATCGATTTTATGGCTTTTTCTGGCGTAGTTTGACGTGCTGATTGCAACGGTACCATTGGATCGGGTGAATTTGATGTATTTTTCGACTCAGCCCAATTTGATGGAAAAAGCCGCTATTGGTCGAGAAGGCACTTCCATAAGGGAGCCATCAAAAATGGTCTTTTGAATGTCATTTTTACCTATCGATTTTATGGCTTTTTCTGGCGTAGTTTGACGTGCTGATTGCAACGGTACCATTGGATCGGGTGGATTTGATGTATTTTTCGACTCAGCCCAATTTGATGGAAAAAGCCGCTATTGGTCGAGAAGGCACTTCCATAAGGGAGCCATCAAAAATGGTCTTTTGAATGTCATTTTTACCTATCGATTTTATGGCTTTTTCTGGCGTAGTTTGACGTGCTGATTGCAACGGTACCATTGGATTGGGTGGATTTGATGTATTTTTCGACTCAGCCCAATTTGATGGAAAAAAGCCGCTATTGGTCGAGAAGGCACTTCCATAAGGGAGCCATCCAAAATGGTCTTTTGAATGTCATTTTTACCTATCGATTTTATGGCTTTTTCTGGCGTAGTTTGACGTGCTGATTGCAACGGTACCATTGGATCGGGTGGATTTGATGTATTTTTCGACTCAGCCCAATTTGATGGAAAAAGCCGCTATTGGTCGAGAAGGCACTTCCATAAGGGAGCCATCCAAAATGGTCTTTTGAATGTCATTTTTACCTATCGATTTTATGGCTTTTTCTGGCGTAGTTTGACGTGCTGATTGCAACTGTACCATTGGATCGGGTGGATTTGATGTATTTTTCGACTCAGCCCAATTTGATGGAAAAAGTCAATATTGACCGAAAATGCATTTCTACCGCACACATCAGTAAGCCGTCAAAAATGGTCTTTTGAATGTCATTTTTACCTATCGATTTTATGGCTTTTTCTGGCGTAGTTTGACGTGCTGATTGCAACGGTACCATTGGATCGGGTGGATTTGATGTATTTTTCGACTCAGCCCAATTTGATGGAAAAAGCCGCTATTGGTCGAGAAGGCACTTCCATAAGGGAGCCATCAAAAATGGTCTTTTGAATGTCATTTTTACCTATCGATTTTATGGCTTTTTCTGGCGTAGTTTGACGTGCTGATTGCAACGGTACCATTGGATCGGGTGGATTTGATGTATTTTTCGACTCAGCCCATTTTGATGGAAAAAGCCACTATTGGTCGAAAAGGCACTTCCATAAGGGAGCCATCAAAAATGGTCTTTTGAATGTCATTTTTACCTATCGATTTTATGGCTTTTTCTGGCGTAGTTTGACGTGCTGATTGCAACAGTACCATTGGATCGGGTGGATTTGATGTATTTTTCGACTCAGCCCAATTTGATGGAAAAAGCCGCTATTGGTCGAGAAGGCACTTCCATAAGGGAGCCATCAAAAATGGTCTTTTGAATGTCATTTTTACCTATCGATTTTATGGCTTTTTCTGGCGTAGTTTGACGTGCTGATTGCAACGGTACCATTGGATCGGGTGGATTTGATGTATTTTTCGACTCAGCCCAATTTGATGGAAAAAGCCGCTATTGGTCGAGAAGGCACTTCCATAAGGGAGCCATCAAAAATGGTCTTTTGAATGTCATTTTTACCTATCGATTTTATGGCTTTTTCTGGCGTAGTTTGACGTGCTGATTGCAACGGTACCATTGGATCGGGTGGATTTGATGTATTTTTCGACTCAGCCCAATTTGATGGAAAAAGCCGCTATTGGTCGAGAAGGCACTTCCATAAGGGAGCCATCAAAAATGGTCTTTTGAATGTCATTTTTACCTATCGATTTTATGGCTTTTTCTGGCGTAGTTTGACGTGCTGATTGCAACGGTACCATTGGATCGGGTGGATTTGATGTATTTTTCGACTCAGCCCAATTTGATGGAAAAAGCCACTATTGGTCGAGAAGGCACTTCAATAAGGGAGCCATCAAAAATGGTCTTTTGAATGTCATTTTTACCTATCGATTTTATGGCTTTTTCTGGCGTAGTTTGACGTGCTGATTGCAACGGTACCATTGGATCGGGTGGATTTAATGTATTTTTCGACTCAGCCCATTTTGATGGAAAAAGCCGCTATTGGTCGAAAAATGCATTTCTACCGCACACATCAGTAAACCGTCAAAAATGGTCTTTTGAATGTCATTTTTACCTATCGATTTTATGGCTTTTTCTGGCGTAGTTTGACGTGCTGATTGCAACGGTACCATTGGATCGGGTGGATTTGATGTATTTTTCGACTCAGCCCAATTTGATGGAAAAAGCCGCTATTGGTCGAGAAGGCACATCCATAAGGGAGCCACCAAAAATGGTCTTTTGAATGTCATTTTTACCTATCGATTTTATGGCTTTTTCTGGCGTAGTTTGACGTGCTGATTGCAACGGTACCATTGGATCGGGTGGATTTGATGTATTTTTCGACTCAGCCCAATTTGATGGAAAAAGCCGCTATTGGTCAAGAAGGCACTTCCATAAGGGAGCCATCAAAAATGGTCTTTTGAATGTCATTTTTACCTATCGATTTTATGGATTTTTCTGGCGTAGTTTGACGTGCTGATTGCAACGGTACCATTGGATCGGGTGGATTTGATGTATTTTTCGACTCAGCCCAATTTGATGGAAAAAGCTGCTATTGGTCGAGAAGGCACTTCAATAAGGGAGCCATCAAAAATGGTCTTTTGAATGTCATTTTTACCTATCGATTTTATGGCTTTTTCTGGCGTAGTTTGACGTGCTGATTGCAACGGTACCATTGGATCGGGTGGATTTGATGTATTTTTCGACTCAGCCCAATTTGATGGAAAAAGCCGCTATTGGTCGAAAATGCATTTCTACCGCACACATCAGTAAACCGTCAAAAATGGTCTTTTGAATGTCATTTTTACCTATCGATTTTATGGCTTTTTCTGGCGTAGTTTGACGTGCTGATTGCAACGGTACCATTGGATCGGGTGGATTTGATGTATTTTTCGACTCAGCCCAATTTGATGGAAAAAGCCGCTATTGTTCGAGAAGGCACTTCCATAAGGGAGCCACCAAAAATGGTCTTTTGAATGTCATTTTTACCTATCGATTTTATGGCTTTTTCTGGCGTAGTTTGACGTGCTGATTGCAACTGTACCATTGGATCGGGTGGATTTGATGTATTTTTCGACTCAGCCCAATTTGATGGAAAAAGCCGCTATTGGTCGAGAAGGCACTTCCATAAGGGAGCCATCAAAAATGGTCTTTTGAATGTCATTTTTACCTATCGATTTTATGGCTTTTTCTGGCGTAGTTTGACGTGCTGATTGCAACGGTACCATTAGATCGGGTGGATTTGATGTATTTTTCGACTCAGCCCAATTTGATGGAAAAAGCCGCTATTGGTCGAGAAGGCACATCCATAAGGGAGCCATCAAAAATGGTCTTTTGAATGTCATTTTTACCTATCGATTTTATGGCTTTTTCTGGCGTAGTTTGACGTGCTGATTGCAACGGTACCATTGGATCGGGTGGATTTGATGTATTTTTCGACTCAGCCCAATTTAATGGAAAGAGCCGCTATTGGTCGAGAGGGCACTTCCATAAGGGAGCCATCAAAAATGGTCTTTTGAATGTCATTTTTACCTATCGATTTTATGGCTTTTTCTGGCGTAGTTTGACGTGCTGATTGCAACGGTACCATTGGATCGGGTGGATTTGATGTATTTTTCGACTCAGCCCAATTTGATGGAAAAAGCCGCTATTGGTCGAGAAGGCACTTCCATAAGGGAGCCATCAAAAATGGTCTTTTGAATGTCATTTTTACCTATCGATTTTATGGCTTTTTCTGGCGTAGTTTGACGTGCTGATTGCAACGGTACCATTGGATCGGGTGGATTTGATGTATTTTTTGACTCAGCCCAATTTGATGGAAAAAGCCGCTATTGGCCGAGAAGGCACTTCCATAAGGGAGCCATCAAAAATGGTCTTTTGAATGTCATTTTTACCTATCGATTTTATGGCTTTTTCTGGCGTAGTTTGACGTGCTGATTGCAACGGTACCATTGGATCGGGTGGATTTGATGTACTTTTCGACTCAGCTCAATTTGATGGAAAAAGCCACTATTGGTCGAGAAGGCACTTGCATAAGGGAGCCATCAAAAATGGTCTTTTGAATGTCATTTTTACCTATCGATTTTATGGCTTTTTCTGGCGTAGTTTGACGTGCTGATTGCAACGGTACCATTGGATCGGGTGGATTTGATGTATTTTTCGACTCAGCCCAATTTGATGGAAAAAGCCGCTATTGGTCGAGAAGGCACTTCCATAAGGGAGCCATCAAAAATGGTCTTTTGAATGTCATTTTTACCTATCGATTTTATGGCTTTTTCTGGCGTAGTTTGACGTGCTGATTGCAACGGTACCATTGGATCGGATGGATTTGATGTATTTTTCGACTCAGCCCAATTTGATGGAAAAAGCCGCTATTGGTCGAGAAGGCACTTCCATAAGGGAGCCGTCAAAAATGGTCTTTTGAATGTCATTTTTACCTATCGTTTTATGGCTTTTTCTGGCATGGTTCGACGTGCTGATTGCAACGGTACCATTGGATCGGGTGGATTTGATGTATTTTTCGACTCAGCCCAATTTGATGGAAAAAGCCGCTATTGGTCGAGAAGGCACTTCCATAAGGGAGCCATCAAAAATGGTCTTTTGAATGTCATTTTTACCTATCGATTTTATGGCTTTTTCTGGCGTAGTTTGACGTGCTGATTGCAACGGTACCATTGGATCGGGTGGATTTGATGTATTTTTCGACTAAGCCCAATTTGATGGAAAAAGCCGCTATTGGTCGAGAAGGCACTTCCATAAGGGAGCCATCAAAAATGGTCTTTTGAATGTCATTTTTACCTATCGATTTTATGGCTTTTTCTTGCGTAGGTTGACGTGCTGATTGCAACGGTACCATTGGATCGGGTGGATTTGATGTATTTTTCGACTCAGCCCAATTTGATGGAAAAAGCCGCTATTGGCTGAGAAGGCACTTCCATAAGGGAGCCATCAAAAATGGTGTTTTGAATGTCATTTTTACCTATCGATTTTATGGCTTTTTCTGGCGTAGTTTGACGTGCTGATTGCAACGGTACCATTGGATCGGGTGGATTTGATGTATTTTTCGACTCAGCCCAATTTGATGGAAAAAGCCGCTATTGGTCGAGAAGGCACTTCCATAAGGGAGCCGTCAAAAATGGTCTTTTGAATGTCATTTTTACCTATCGATTTTATGGCTTTTTCTGGCGTAGTTCGACGTGCTGATTGCAACGGTACCATTGGATCGGGTGGATTTGATGTATTTATCGACTCAGCCCAATTTGATGGAAAAAGCCGCTATTGGTCGAGAAGGCACTTCCATAAGGGAGCCATCAAAAATGGTCTTTTGAATGTCATTTTTACCTATCGATTTTATGGCTTTTTCTGGCGTAGTTTGACGTGCTGATTGCAACGGTACCATTGGATCGGGTGGATTTGATGTATTTTTCGACTCAGCCCAATTTGATGGAAAAAGCCGCTATTGGTCGAGAAGGCACTTCCATAAGGGAGCCATCAAAAATGGTCTTTTGAATGTCATTTTTACCTATCGATTTTATGGCTTTTTCTGGCGTAGTTTGACGTGCTGATTGCAACGGTACCATTGGATCGGGTGGATTTGATGTATTTTTCGACTCAGCCCAATTTGATGGAAAAAGCCGCTATTGGTCGAGAAGGCACTTCCATAAGGGAGCCATCAAAAATGGTGTTTTGAATGTCATTTTTACCTATCGATTTTATGGCTTTTTCTGGCGTAGTTTGACGTGCTGATTGCAACGGTACCATTGGATCGGGTGGATTTGATGTATTTTTCGACTCAGCCCAATTTGATGGAAAAAGCCGCTATTGGTCGAGAAGGCACTTCCATAAGGGAGCCATCAAAAATGGTCTTTTGAATGTCATTTTTACCTATCGATTTTATGGCTTTTTCTGGCGTAGTTTGACGTGCTGATTGCAACGGTACCATTGGATCGGGTGGATTTGATGTATTTTTTGACTCAGCCCAATTTGATGGAAAAAGCCGCTATTGGCCGAGAAGGCACTTCCATAAGGGAGCCATCAAAAATGGTCTTTTGAATGTCATTTTTACCTATCGATTTTATGGCTTTTTCTGGCGTAGTTTGACGTGCTGATTGCAACGGTACCATTGGATCGGGTGGATTTGATGTACTTTTCGACTCAGCTCAATTTGATGGAAAAAGCCACTATTGGTCGAGAAGGCACTTGCATAAGGGAGCCATCAAAAATGGTCTTTTGAATGTCATTTTTACCTATCGATTTTATGGCTTTTTCTGGCGTAGTTTGACGTGCTGATTGCAACGGTACCATTGGATCGGGTGGATTTGATGTATTTTTCGACTCAGCCCAATTTGATGGAAAAAGCCGCTATTGGTCGAGAAGGCACTTCCATAAGGGAGCCATCAAAAATGGTCTTTTGAATGTCATTTTTACCTATCGATTTTATGGCTTTTTCTGGCGTAGTTTGACGTGCTGATTGCAACGGTACCATTGGATCGGATGGATTTGATGTATTTTTCGACTCAGCCCAATTTGATGGAAAAAGCCGCTATTGGTCGAGAAGGCACTTCCATAAGGGAGCCGTCAAAAATGGTCTTTTGAATGTCATTTTTACCTATCGTTTTATGGCTTTTTCTGGCATGGTTCGACGTGCTGATTGCAACGGTACCATTGGATCGGGTGGATTTGATGTATTTTTCGACTCAGCCCAATTTGATGGAAAAAGCCGCTATTGGTCGAGAAGGCACTTCCATAAGGGAGCCATCAAAAATGGTCTTTTGAATGTCATTTTTACCTATCGATTTTATGGCTTTTTCTGGCGTAGTTTGACGTGCTGATTGCAACGGTACCATTGGATCGGGTGGATTTGATGTATTTTTCGACTAAGCCCAATTTGATGGAAAAAGCCGCTATTGGTCGAGAAGGCACTTCCATAAGGGAGCCATCAAAAATGGTCTTTTGAATGTCATTTTTACCTATCGATTTTATGGCTTTTTCTTGCGTAGGTTGACGTGCTGATTGCAACGGTACCATTGGATCGGGTGGATTTGATGTATTTTTCGACTCAGCCCAATTTGATGGAAAAAGCCGCTATTGGCTGAGAAGGCACTTCCATAAGGGAGCCATCAAAAATGGTGTTTTGAATGTCATTTTTACCTATCGATTTTATGGCTTTTT
Organism: Thysanoteuthis rhombus; assembly: GCA_963457665.1. Classification (NCBI taxonomy): domain Eukaryota; kingdom Metazoa; phylum Mollusca; class Cephalopoda; order Oegopsida; family Thysanoteuthidae; genus Thysanoteuthis; species Thysanoteuthis major. The sequence goes on from CAUOPZ010000383.1 coordinate 11,247, forward strand.
CTGGCGTAGTTTGACGTGCTGATTGCAACGGTACCATTGGATCGGGTGGATTTGATGTATTTTTCGACTCAGCCCAATTTGATGGAAAAAGCCGCTATTGGTCGAGAAGGCACTTCCATAAGGGAGCCGTCAAAAATGGTCTTTTGAATGTCATTTTTACCTATCGATTTTATGGCTTTTTCTGGCGTAGTTCGACGTGCTGATTGCAACGGTACCATTGGATCGGGTGGATTTGATGTATTTATCGACTCAGCCCAATTTGATGGAAAAAGCCGCTATTGGTCGAGAAGGCACTTCCATAAGGGAGCCATCAAAAATGGTCTTTTGAATGTCATTTTTACCTATCGATTTTATGGCTTTTTCTGGCGTAGTTTGACGTGCTGATTGCAACGGTACCATTGGATCGGGTGGATTTGATGTATTTTTCGACTCAGCCCAATTTGATGGAAAAAGCCGCTATTGGTCGAGAAGGCACTTCCATAAGGGAGCCATCAAAAATGGTCTTTTGAATGTCATTTTTACCTATCGATTTTATGGCTTTTTCTGGCGTAGTTTGACGTGCTGATTGCAACGGTACCATTGGATCGGGTGGATTTGATGTATTTTTCGACTCAGCCCAATTTGATGGAAAAAGCCGCTATTGGTCGAGAAGGCACTTCCATAAGGGAGCCATCAAAAATGGTGTTTTGAATGTCATTTTTACCTATCGATTTTATGGCTTTTTCTAGCGTAGTTTGACGTGCTGATTGCAACGGTACCATTGGATCAGGTGGATTTGATGTATTTTTCGACTCAGCCCAATTTGATGGAAAAAGCCGCTATTGGTCGAGAAGGCACTTCCATAAGGGAGCCATCAAAAATGGTCTTTTGAATGTCATTTTTACCTATCGATTTTATGGCTTTTTCTGGCGTAGTTTGACGTGCTGATTGCAACGGTACCATTGGATCGGGTGGATTTGATGTATTTTTCGACTCAGCCCAATTTGATGGAAAAAGCCGCTATTGGTCGAGAGGGCACTTCCATAAGGGAGCCATCAAAAATGGTCTTTTGAATGTCATTTTTACCTATCGATTTTATGGCTTTTTCTGGCGTAGTTTGACGTGCTGATTGCAACGGTACCATTGGATCGGGTGGATTTGATGTATTTTTCGACTCAGCCCAATTTGATGGAAAAAGCCGCTATTGGTCGAGAAGGCACTTCCATGAGGGAGCCATCAAAAATGGTCTTTTGAATGTCATTTTTACCTATCGATTTTATGGCTTTTTCTGGCGTAGTTTGATGTGCTGATTGCAACGGTACCATTGGATCGGGTGGATTTGATGTATTTTTCGACTCAGCCCAATTTGATGGAAAAAGCCGCTATTGGTCGAGAAGGCACTTCCATAAGGGAGCCATCAAAAATGGTCTTTTGAATGTCATTTTTACCTATCGATTTTATGGCTTTTTCTGGCGTAGTTTGACGTGCTGATTGCAACGGTACCATTGGATCGGGTGGATTTGATGTATTTTTCGACTCAGCCCAATTTGATGGAAAAAGCCGCTATTGGTCGAGAAGGCACTTCCATAAGGGAGCCATCAAAAATGGTGTTTTGAATGTCATTTTTACCTATCGATTTTATGGCTTTTTCTGGCGTAGTTTGACGTGCTGATTGCAACGGTACCATTGGATCGGGTGGATTTGATGTATTTTTCGACTCAGCCCAATTTGATGGAAAAAGCCGCTATTGGTCGAGAAGGCACTTCCATAAGGGAGCCATCAAAAATGGTCTTTTGAATGTCATTTTTACCTATCGATTTTATGGCTTTTTCTGGCGTAGTTTGACGTGCTGATTGCAACGGTACCATTGGATCAGGTGGATTTGATGTATTTTTCGACTCAGCCCAATTTGATGGAAAAAACTGCTATTGGTCGAGAAGGCACTTCCATAAGGGAGCCATCAAAAATGGTCTTTTGAATGTCATTTTTACCTATCGATTTTATGGCTTTTTCTGGCGTAGTTTGACGTGCTGATTGCAACGGTACCATTGGATCGGGTGGATTTGATGTATTTTTCGACTCAGCCCAATTTGATGGAAAAAGCCGCTATTGGTCGAGAAGGCAGTTCCATAAGGGAGCCATCAAAAATGGTCTTTTGAATGTCATTTTTACCTATCGATTTTATGGCTTTTTCTGGCGTAGTTTGACGTGCTGATTGCAACGGTACCATTGGATCGGGTGGATTTGATGTATTTTTCGACTCAGCCCAATTTGATGGAAAAAGCCGCTATTGGTCGAGAAGGCACTTCCATAAGGGAGCCATCAAAAATGGTCTTTTGAATGTCATTTTTACCCATCGATTTTATGGCTTTTTCTGGCGTAGTTTGACGTGCTGATTGCAACGGTACCATTGGATCGGGTGGATTTGATGTATTTTTCGACTCAGCCCAATTTGATGGAAAAAGCCGCTATTGGTCGAGAAGGCACTTCCATAAGGGAGCCATCAAAAATGGTCTTTTGAATGTCATTTTTACCAATCGATTTTATGGCTTTTTCCTGCGTAGTTTGACGTGCTGATTGCAACGGTACCATTGGATCGGGTGGATTTGATGTATTTTTCGACTCAGCCCAATTTGATGGAAAAAGCTGCTATTGGTCGAGAAGGCACTTCCATAAGGGAGCCATCAAAAATGGTGTTTTGAATGTCATTTTTACCTATCGATTTTATGGCTTTTTCTGGCGTAGTTTGACGTGCTGATTGCAACGGTACCATTGGATCGGGTGGATTTGATGTATTTTTCGACTCAGCCCAATTTAATGGAAAAAGCCGCTATTGGTCGAGAAGGCACTTCTATAAGGGAGCCGTCAAAAATGGTCTTTTGAATGTCATTTTTACCTATCGTTTTATGGCTTTTTCTGGCATGGTTCGACGTGCTGATTGCAACGGTACCATTGGATCGGGTGGATTTGATGTATTTTTCGACTCAGCCCAATTTGATGGAAAAAGCCGCTATTGGTCGAGAAGGCAGTTCCATAAGGGAGCCATCAAAAATGGTCTTTTGAATGTCATTTTTACCTATCGATTTTATGGCTTTTTCTGGCGTAGTTTGACGTGCTGATTGCAACGGTACCATTGGATCGGGTGGATTTGATGTATTTTTCGACTCAGCCCAATTTGATGGAAAAAGCCGCTATTGGTCGAGAAGGCACTTCCATAAGGGAGCCATCAAAAATGGTCTTTTGAATGTCATTTTTACCCATCGATTTTATGGCTTTTTCTGGCGTAGTTTGACGTGCTGATTGCAACGGTACCATTGGATCGGGTGGATTTGATGTATTTTTCGACTCAGCCCAATTTGATGGAAAAAGCCGCTATTGGTCGAGAAGGCACTTCCATAAGGGAGCCATCAAAAATGGTCTTTTGAATGTCATTTTTACCTATCGATTTTATGGCTTTTTCTGGCGTAGTTTGACGTGCTGATTGCAACGGTACCATTGGATCGGGTGGATTTGATGTATTTTTCGACTCAGCCCAATTTAATGGAAAAAGCCGCTATTGGTCGAGAAGGCACTTCCATAAGGGAGCCATCAAAAATGGTCTTTTGAATGTCATTTTTACCTATCGATTTTATGGCTTTTTCTGGCGTAGTTTGACGTGCTGATTGCAACGGTACCATTGGATCGGGTGGATTTGATGTATTTTTCGACTCAGCCCAATTTAATGGAAAAAGCCGCTATTGGTCGAGAAGGCACTTCCATAAGGGAGCCATCAAAAATGGTCTTTTGAATGTCATTTTTACCTATCGATTTTATGGCTTTTTCTGGCGTAGTTTGACGTGCTGATTGCAACGGTACCATTGGATCGGGTGGATTTGATGTATTTTTCGACTCAGCCCAATTTGATGGAAAAAGCCGCTATTGGTCGAGAAGGCACTTCCATAAGGGAGCCATCAAAAATGGTCTTTTGAATGTCATTTTTACCTATCGATTTTATGGCTTTTTCTGGCGTAGTTTGACGTGCTGATTGCAAAGGTACCATTGGATCGGGTGGATTTGATGTATTTTTCGACTCAGCCCAATTTGATGGAAAAAGCCGCTATTGGTCGAGAAGGCACTTCCATAAGGGAGCCATCAAAAATGGTCTTTTGAATGCCATTTTTACCTATCGATTTTATGGCTTTTTCTGGCGTAGTTTGACGTGCTGATTGCAACGGTACCATTGGATCGGGTGGATTTGATGTATTTTTCGACTCAGCCCAATTTGATGGAAAAAGCCGCTATTGGTCGAGAAGGCAGTTCCATAAGGGAGCCATCAAAAATGGTCTTTTGAATGTCATTTTTACCTATCGATTTTATGGCTTTTTCTGGCGTAGTTTGACGTGCTGATTGCAACGGTACTATTGGATCGGGTGGATTTGATGTATTTTTCGACTCAGCCCAATTTGATGGAAAAAGCCGCTATTGGTCGAGAAGGCACTTCCATAAGGGAGCCATCAAAAATGGTCTTTTGAATGTCATTTTTACCTATCGATTTTATGGCTTTTTCTGGCATGGTTCGACGTGCTGATTGCAACGGTACCATTGGATCGGGTGGATTTGATGTATTTTTCGACTCAGCCCAATTTGATGGAAAAAGCCGCTATTGGTCGAGAAGGCACTTCCATAAGGGAGCCATCAAAAATGGTCTTTTGAATGTCATTTTTACCTATCGATTTTATGGCTTTTTCTGGCGTAGTTTGACGTGCTGATTGCAACGGTACCATTGGATCGGGTGGATTTGATGTATTTTTCGACTAAGCCCAATTTGATGGAAAAAGCCGCTATTGGTCGAGAAGGCACTTCCATAAGGGAGCCATCAAAAATGGTCTTTTGAATGTCATTTTTACCTATCGATTTTATGGCTTTTTCTTGCGTAGGTTGACGTGCTGATTGCAACGGTACCATTGGATCGGGTGGATTTGATGTATTTTTCGACTCAGCCCAATTTGATGGAAAAAGCCGCTATTGGCTGAAAGGCACTTCCATAAGGGAGCCATCAAAAATGGTCTTTTGAATGTCATTTTTACCTATCGATTTTATGGCTTTTTCTGGCGTAGTTCGACGTGCTGATTGCAACGGTACCATTGGATCGGGTGGATTTGATGTATTTTTCGACTCAGCCCAATTTGATGGAAAAAGCCGCTATTGGTCGAGAAGGCACTTCCATAAGGGAGCCATCAAAAATGGTCTTTTGAATGTCATTTTTACCTATCGATTTTATGGCTTTTTCTGGCGTAGTTTGACGTGCTGATTGCAACGGTACCATTGGATCGGGTGGATTTGATGTATTCTTCGACTCAGCCCAATTTGATGGAAAAAGCCGCTATTGGTCGAGAAGGCACTTCCATAAGGGAGCCATCAAAAATGGTGTTTTGAATGTCATTTTTACCTATCGATTTTATGGCTTTTTCTGGCGTAGTTTGACGTGCTGATTGCAACGGTACCATTGGATCAGGTGGATTTGATGTATTTTTCGACTCAGCCCAATTTGATGGAAAAAGCCGCTATTGGTCGAGAAGGCACTTCCATAAGGGAGCCATCAAAAATGGTCTTTTGAATGTCATTTTTACCTATCGATTTTATGGCTTTTACTTGCGTAGTTTGACGTGCTGATTGCAACGGTACCATTGGATCGGGTGGATTTGATGTATTTTTCGACTCAGCCCAATTTGATGGAAAAAGCCGCTATTGGTCGAGAAGGCACTTCCATAAGGGAGCCATCAAAAATGGTCTTTTGAATGTCATTTTTACCTATCGATTTTATGGCTTTTTCTGGCGTAGTTTGACGTGCTGATTGCAACGGTACCATTGGATCGGGTGGATTTGATGTATTTTTCGACTCAGCTCAATTTGATGGAAAAAGCCGCTATTGGTCGAGAGGGCACTTCCATAAGGGAGCCATCAAAAATGGTCTTTTGAATGTCATTTTTACCTATCGATTTTATGGCTTTTTCTGGCGTATATTGACGTGCTGATTGCAACGGTACCATTGGATCGGGTGGATTTGATGTATTTTTCGACTCAGCCCAATTTGATGGAAAAAGCCGCTATTGGTCGAGAAGGCACTTCCATAAGGGAGCCATCAAAAATGGTCTTTTGAATGTCATTTTTACCTATCGATTTTATGGCTTTTTCTGGCGTAGTTTGACGTGCTGATTGCAACGGTACCATTGGATCGGGTGGATTTGATGTATTTTTCGACTCAGCCCAATTTGATGGAAAAAGCCGCTATTGGTCGAGAAGGCACTTCCATAAGGGAGCCATCAAAAATGGTCTTTTGAATGTCATTTTTACCTATCGATTTTATGGCTTTTTCTGGCGTATATTGACGTGCTGATTGCAACGGTACCATTGGATCGGGTGGATTTGATGTATTTTTCGACTCAGCCCAATTTGATGGAAAAAGCCGCTATTGGTCGAGAAGGCACTTCCATAAGGGAGCCATCAAAAATGGTCTTTTGAATGTCATTTTTACCTATCGATTTTATGGCTTTTTCTGGCGTAGTTTGACGTGCTGATTGCAACGGTACCATTGGATCGGGTGGATTTGATGTATTTTTCGACTCAGCCCAATTTGATGGAAAAAGCCGCTATTGGTCGAGAAGGCACTTCCATAAGGGAGCCATCAAAAATGGTCTTTTGAATGTCATTTTTACCTATCGATTTTATGGCTTTTTCTGGCGTAGTTTGACGTGCTGATTGCAACGGTACCATTGGATCGGGTGGATTTGATGTATTTTTCGACTCAGCCCAATTTGATGGAAAAAGCCGCTATTGGTCGAGAAGGCACTTCCATAAGGGAGCCATCAAAAATGGTGTTTTGAATGTCATTTTTACCTATCGATTTTATGGCTTTTTCTGGCGTAGTTTGACGTGCTGATTGCAACGGTACCATTGGATCGGGTGGATTTGATGTATTTTTCGACTCAGCCCAATTTGATGGAAAAAGCCGCTATTGGTCGAGAAGGCACTTCCATAAGGGAGCCATCAAAAATGGTCTTTTGAATGTCATTTTTACCTATCGATTTTATGGCTTTTTCTGGCGTAGTTTGACGTGCTGATTGCAACGGTACCATTGGATCAGGTGGATTTGATGTATTTTTCGACTCAGCCCAATTTGATGGAAAAAACTGCTATTGGTCGAGAAGGCACTTCCATAAGGGAGCCATCAAAAATGGTCTTTTGAATGTCATTTTTACCTATCGATTTTATGGCTTTTTCTGGCGTAGTTTGACGTGCTGATTGCAACGGTACCATTGGATCGGGTGGATTTGATGTATTTTTCGACTCAGCCCAATTTGATGGAAAAAGCCGCTATTGGTCGAGAAGGCAGTTCCATAAGGGAGCCATCAAAAATGGTGTTTTGAATGTCATTTTTACCTATCGATTTTATGGCTTTTTCTGGCGTAGTTTGACGTGCTGATTGCAACGGTACCATTGGATCGGGTGGATTTGATGTATTTTTCGACTCAGCCCAATTTGATGGAAAAAGCCGCTATTGGTCGAGAAGGCACTTCCATAAGGGAGCCATCAAAAATGGTCTTTTGAATGTCATTTTTACCCATCGATTTTATGGCTTTTTCTGGCGTAGTTTGACGTGCTGATTGCAACGGTACCATTGGATCGGGTGGATTTGATGTATTTTTCGACTCAGCCCAATTTGATGGAAAAAGCTGCTATTGGTCGAGAAGGCACTTCCATAAGGGTGCCATCAAAAATGGTCTTTTGAATGTCATTTTTACCTATCGATTTTATGGCTTTTTCCTGCGTAGTTTGACGTGCTGATTGCAACGGTACCATTGGATCGGGTGGATTTGATGTATTTTTCGACTCAGCCCAATTTGATGGAAAAAGCCGCTATTGGTCGAGAAGGCACTTCCATAAGGGAGCCATCAAAAATGGTCTTTTGAATGTCATTTTTACCTATCGATTTTATGGCTTTTTCTGGCGTAGTTTGACGTGCTGATTGCAACGGTACCATTGGATCGGGTGGATTTGATGTATTTTTCGACTCAGCCCAATTTAATGGAAAAAGCCGCTATTGGTCGAGAAGGCACTTCCATAAGGGAGCCATCAAAAATGGTCTTTTGAATGTCATTTTTACCTATCGATTTTATGGCTTTTTCTGGCGTAGTTTGACGTGCTGATTGCAACGGTACCATTGGATCGGGTGGATTTGATGTATTTATCGACTCAGCCCAATTTGATGGAAAAAGCCGCTATTGGTCGAGAAGGCACTTCCATAAGGGAGCCATCAAAAATGGTCTTTTGAATGTCATTTTTACCTATCGATTTTATGGCTTTTTCTGGCGTAGTTTGACGTGCTGATTGCAACGGTACCATTGGATCGGGTGGATTTGATGTATTTTTTGACTCAGCCCAATTTGATGGAAAAAGCCGCTATTGGTCGAGAAGGCACTTCCATAAGGGAGCCATCAAAAATGGTCTTTTGAATGTCATTTTTACCTATCGATTTTATGGCTTTTTCTGGCGTAGTTTGACGTGCTGATTGCAACGGTACCATTGGATCGGGTGGATTTGATGTACTTTTCGACTCAGCTCAATTTGATGGAAAAAGCCGCTATTGGTCGAGAAGGCACTTCCATAAGGGAGCCATCAAAAATGGTCTTTTGAATGTCATTTTTACCTATCGATTTTATGGCTTTTTCTGGCGTAGTTTGACGTGCTGATTGCAACGGTACCATTGGATCGGGTGGATTTGATGTATTTTTTGACTCAGCCCAATTAGATGGAAAAAGCCGCTATTGGCCGAGAAGGCACTTCCATAAGGGAGCCATCAAAAATGGTCTTTTGAATGTCATTTTTACCTATCGATTTTATGGCTTTTTCTGGCGTAGTTTGACGTGCTGATTGCAACGGTACCATTGGATCGGGTGGATTTGATGTACTTTTCGACTCAGCTCAATTTGATGGAAAAAGCCACTATTGGTCGAGAAGGCACTTCCATAAGGGAGTCATCAAAAATGGTCTTTTGAATGTCATTTTTACCTATCGATTTTATGGCTTTTTCTGGCGTAGTTTGACGTGCTGATTGCAACGGTACCATTGGATCGGGTGGATTTGATGTATTTTTCGACTCAGCCCAATTTAATGGAAAAAGCCGCTATTGGTCGAGAAGGCACTTCCATAAGGGAGCCATCAAAAATGGTCTTTTGAATGTCATTTTTACCTATCGATTTTATGGCTTTTTCTGGCGTAGTTTGACGTGCTGATTGCAACGGTACCATTGGATCGGGTGGATTTGATGTATTTATCGACTCAGCCCAATTTGATGGAAAAAGCCGCTATTGGTCGAGAAGGCACTTCCATAAGGGAGCCATCAAAAATGGTCTTTTGAATGTCATTTTTACCTATCGATTTTATGGCTTTTTCTGGCGTAGTTTGACGTGCTGATTGCAACGGTACCATTGGATCGGGTGGATTTGATGTATTTTTTGACTCAGCCCAATTTGATGGAAAAAGCCGCTATTGGTCGAGAAGGCACTTCCATAAGGGAGCCATCAAAAATGGTCTTTTGAATGTCATTTTTACCTATCGATTTTATGGCTTTTTCTGGCGTAGTTTGACGTGCTGATTGCAACGGTACCATTGGATCGGGTGGATTTGATGTACTTTTCGACTCAGCTCAATTTGATGGAAAAAGCCGCTATTGGTCGAGAAGGCACTTCCATAAGGGAGCCATCAAAAATGGTCTTTTGAATGTCATTTTTACCTATCGATTTTATGGCTTTTTCTGGCGTAGTTTGACGTGCTGATTGCAACGGTACCATTGGATCGGGTGGATTTGATGTATTTTTTGACTCAGCCCAATTTGATGGAAAAAGCCGCTATTGGCCGAGAAGGCACTTCCATAAGAGAGCCATCAAAAATGGTCTTTTGAATGTCATTTTTACCTATCGATTTTATGGCTTTTTCTGGCGTAGTTTGACGTGCTGATTGCAACGGTACCATTGGATCGGGTGGATTTGATGTACTTTTCGACTCAGCTCAATTTGATGGAAAAAGCCACTATTGGTCGAGAAGGCACTTCCATAAGGGAGTCATCAAAAATGGTCTTTTGAATGTCATTTTTACCTATCGATTTTATGGCTTTTTCTGGCGTAGTTTGACGTGCTGATTGCAACGGTACCATTGGATCGGGTGGATTTGATGTATTTTTCGACTCAGCCCAATTTGATGGAAAAAGCCGCTATTGGTCGAGAAGGCACTTCCATAAGGGAGCCATCAAAAATGGTCTTTTGAATGTCATTTTTACCTATCGATTTTATGGCTTTTTCTGGCGTAGTTTGACGTGCTGATTGCAACGGTACCATTGGATCGGGTGGATTTGATGTATTTTTCGACTCAGCCCAATTTAATGGAAAAAGCCGCTATTGGTCGAGAAGGCACTTCCATAAGGGAGCCATCAAAAATGGTCTTTTGAATGTCATTTTTACCTATCGATTTTATGGCTTTTTCTGGCGTAGTTTGACGTGCTGATTGCAACGGTACCATTGGATCGGGTGGATTTGATGTATTTATCGACTCAGCCCAATTTGATGGAAAAAGCCGCTATTGGTCGAGAAGGCACTTCCATAAGGGAGCCATCAAAAATGGTCTTTTGAATGTCATTTTTACCTATCGATTTTATGGCTTTTTCTGGCGTAGTTTGACGTGCTGATTGCAACGGTACCATTGGATCGGGTGGATTTGATGTATTTTTTGACTCAGCCCAATTTGATGGAAAAAGCCGCTATTGGTCGAGAAGGCACTTCCATAAGGGAGCCATCAAAAATGGTCTTTTGAATGTCATTTTTACCTATCGATTTTATGGCTTTTCTGGCGTAGTTTGACGTGCTGATTGCAACGGTACCATTGGATCGGGTGGATTTGATGTACTTTTCGACTCAGCTCAATTTGATGGAAAAAGCCGCTATTGGTCGAGAAGGCACTTCCATAAGGGAGCCATCAAAAATGGTCTTTTGAATGTCATTTTTACCTATCGATTTTATGGCTTTTTCTGGCGTAGTTTGACGTGCTGATTGCAACGGTACCATTGGATCGGGTGGATTTGATGTATTTTTTGACTCAGCCCAATTTGATGGAAAAAGCCGCTATTGGCCGAGAAGGCACTTCCATAAGGGAGCCATCAAAAATGGTCTTTTGAATGTCATTTTTACCTATCGATTTTATGGCTTTTTCTGGCGTAGTTTGACGTGCTGATTGCAACGGTACCATTGGATCGGGTGGATTTGATGTACTTTTCGACTCAGCTCAATTTGATGGAAAAAGCCACTATTGGTCGAGAAGGCACTTCCATAAGGGAGTCATCAAAAATGGTCTTTTGAATGTCATTTTTACCTATCGATTTTATGGCTTTTTCTGGCGTAGTTTGACGTGCTGATTGCAACGGTACCATTGGATCGGGTGGATTTGATGTATTTCTCGACTCAGCCCAATTTGATGGATAAAGCCGCTATTGGTCGAGAAGGCACTTCCATAAGGGAGCCATCAAAAATGGTCTTTTGAATGTCATTTTTACCTATCGATTTTATGGCTTTTTCTGGCGTAGTTTGACGTGCTGATTGCAACGGTACTATTGGATCGGGTGGATTTGATGTATTTTTTGACTCAGCCCAATTTGATGGAAAAAGCCGCTATTGGTCGAGAAGGCACTTCCATAAGGGAGCCATCAAAAATGGTCTTTTGAATGTCATTTTTACCTATCGATTTTATGGCTTTTTCTGGCGTAGTTTGACGTGCTGATTGCAACGGTACCATTGGATCGGGTGGATTTGATGTATTTTTCGACTCAGCCCAATTTGATGGAAAAAGCCGCTATTGGTCGAGAAGGCACTTCCATAAGGGAGCCATCAAAAATGGTCTTTTGAATGCCATTTTTACCTATCGATTTTATGGCTTTTTCTGGCGTAGTTTGACGTGCTGATTGCAACGGTACCATTGGATCGGGTGGATTTGATGTATTTTTCGACTCAGCCCAATTTGATGGAAGAAGCCGCTATTGGTCGAGAAGGCACTTCCATAAGGGAGCCATCAAAAATGGTATCTTGAATGTCATTTTTACCTATCGATTTTATGGCTTTTTCTGGCGTAGTTTGACGTGCTGATTGCAACGGTACCATTGGATCGGGTGGATTTGATGTATTTTTCGACTCAGCCCAATTTGATGGAAAAAGCCGCCATTGGTCGAGAAGGCACTTCCATAAGGGAGCCATCAAAAATGGTCTTTTGAATGTCATTTTTACCCATCGATTTTATGGCTTTTTCTGGCGTAGTTTGACGTGTTGATTGCAACGGTACCATTGGATCGGGTGGATTTGATGTATTTTTCGACTCAGCCCAATTTGATGGAAAAAGCCGCTATTGGTCGAGAAGGCACTTCCATAAGGGAGCCATCAAAAATTGTCTTTTGAATGTCATTTTTACCTATCGATTTTATGGCTTTTTCTGGCGTAGTTTGACGTGCTGATTGCAACGGTACCATTGGATCGGGTGGATTTGATGTATTTTTCGACTCAGCCCAATTTGATGGAAAAAGCCGCTATTGGCCGAGGAGGCACTTCCATAAGGGAGCCATCAAAAATGGTCTTTTGAATGTCATTTTTACCTATCGATTTTATGGCTTTTTCTGGCGTAGTTTGACGTGCTGATTGCAACGGTACCATTGGATCGGGTGGATTTGATGTACTTTTCGACTCAGCTCAATTTGATGGAAAAAGCCGCTATTGGTCGAGAAGGCACTTCCATAAGGGAGCCATCAAAAATGGTATCTTGAATGTCATTTTTACCTATCGATTTTATGGCTTTTTCTGGCGTAGTTTGACGTGCTGATTGCAACGGTACCATTGGATCGGGTGGATTTGATGTATTTTTCGACTCAGCCCAATTTGATGGAAAAAGCCGCTATTGGTCGAGAAGGCACTTCCATAAGGGAGCCATCAAAAATGGTCTTTTGAATGTCATTTTTACCCATCGATCTTATGGCTTTTTCTGGCGTAGTTTGACGTGCTGATTGCAACGGTACCATTGGATCGGGTGGATTTGATGTATTTTTCGACTCAGCCCAATTTGATGGAAAAAGCCGCTATTGGTCGAGAAGGCACTTCCATAAGGGAGCCATCAAAAATGGTCTTTTGAATGTCATTTTTACCTATCGATTTTATGACTTTTTCTGGCGTAGTTTGACGTGCTGATTGCAACGGTACCATTGGATCAGGTGGATTTGATGTATTTTTCGACTCAGCTCAATTTGATGGAAAAAGCCGCTATTGGTCGAGAAGGCACTTCCATAAGGGAGCCATCAAAAATGGTCTTTTGAATGTCATTTTTACCTATCGATTTTATGGCTTTTTCTGGCGTTGTTTGACGTGCTGATTGCAACGGTACCATTGGATCGGGTGGATTTGATGTATTTTTCGACTCAGCCCAATTTGATGGAAAAAGCCGCTATTGGCCGAGAAGGCACTTCCATAAGGGAGCCATCAAAAATGGTCTTTTGAATGTCATTTTTACGTATCGATTTTATGGCTTTTTCCTGCGTAGTTTGACGTGCTGATTGCAACGGTACCATTGGATCGGGTGGATTTGATGTATTTTTCGACTCAGCCCAATTTGATGGAAAAAGCCGCTATTGGTCGAGAAGGCACTTCCATAAGGGAGCCATCAAAAATGGTCTTTTGAATGTCATTTTTACCTATCGATTTTATGGCTTTTTCTGGCGTAGTTTGACGTGCTGATTGCAACGGTACCATTGGATCGGGTGGATTTGATGTATTTTTCGACTCAGCCCAATTTGATGGAAAAAGCCGCTATTGGTCGAGAAGGCACTTCCATAAGGGAGCCATCAAAAATGGTCTTTTGAATGTCATTTTTACCTATCGATTTTATGGCTTTTTCTGGCGTAGTTTGACGTGCTGATTGCAACGGTACCATTGGATCGGGTGGATTTGATGTATTTTTTGACTCAGCCCAATTTGATGGAAAAAGCTGCTATTGGTCGAGAAGGCACTTCCATAAGGGAGCCATCAAAAATGGTCTTTTGAATGTCATTTTTACCTATCGATTTTATGGCTTTTTCTGGCGTAGTTTGACGTGCTGATTGCAACGGTACCATTGGATTGGGTGGATTTGATGTATTTTTCGACTCAGGTCAATTTGATGGAAAAAGCCGCTATTGGTCGAGAAGGCACTTCCATAAGGGAGCCATCAAAAATGGTCTTTTGAATGTCATTTTTACCTATCGATTTTATGGCTTTTTCTGGCGTAGTTTGACGTGCTGATTGCAACGGTACCATTGGATCGGGTGGATTTGATGTATTTTTCGACTCAGCCCAATTTGATGGAAAAAGCCGCTATTGGCCGAGGAGGCACTTCCATAAGGGAGCCATCAAAAATGGTCTTTTGAATGTCATTTTTACCTATCGATTTTATGGCTTTTTCTGGCGTAGTTTGACGTGCTGATTGCAACGGTACCATTGGATCGGGTGGATTCGATGTATTTTTCGACTCAGCCCAATTTGATGGAAAAAGCCGCTATTGGTCGAGAGGGCACTTCCATAAGGTAGCCATCAAAAATGGTCTTTTGAATGTCATTTTTACCTATCGATTTTATGGCTTTTTCTGACGTAGTTTGCGGTGCTGATTGCAACGGTACCATTGGATCGGGTGGATTTGATGTATTTTTCGACTCAGCCCAATTTGATGGAAAAAGCCGCTATTGGCCGAGAAGGCACTTCCATAAGGGAGCCATCAAAAATGGTCTTTTGAATGTCATTTTTACCTATCGATTTTATGGCTTTTTCTGGCGTAGTTTGACGTGCTGATTGCAACGGTACCATTGGATCGGGTGGATTTGATGTATTTTTTGACTCAGCCCAATTTGATGGAAAAAGCCGCTATTGGCCGAGGAGGCACTTCAATAAGGGAGCCATCAAAAATGGTCTTTTGAATGTCATTTTTACCTATCGATTTTATGGCTTTTTCTGGCGTAGTTTGACGTGCTGATTGCAACGGTACCATTGGATCGGGTGGATTCGATGTATTTTTCGACTCAGCCCAATTTGATGGAAAAAGCCGCTATTGGTCGAGAGGGCACTTCCATAAGGTAGCCATCAAAAATGGTCTTTTGAATGTCATTTTTACCTATCGATTTTATGGCTTTTTCTGACGTAGTTTGACGTGCTGATTGCAACGGTACCATTGGATCGGGTGGATTTGATGTATTTTTCGACTCAGCCCAATTTGATGGAAAAAGCCGCTATTGGCCGAGAAGGCACTTCCATAAGGGAGCCATCAAAAATGGTCTTTTGAATGTCATTTTTACCTATCGATTTTATGGCTTTTTCTGGCGTAGTTTGACGTGCTGGTTGCAACGGTACCATTGGATCGGGTGGATTTGATGTATTTTTCGACTCAGCCCAATTTGATGGAAAAAGCTTCTATTGGTCGAGAAGGCACTTCCATAAGGGAGCCATCAAAAATGGTCTTTTGAATGTCATTTTTACCTATCGATTTTATGGCTTTTTCTGGCGTAGTTTGACGTGCTGATTGCAACGGTACCATTGGATCGGGTGGATTTGATGTATTTTTCGACTCAGCCCAATTTGATGGAAAAAGCCGCTATTGGTCGAGAAGGCACTTCCATAAGGGAGCCATCAAAAATGGTCTTTTGAATGTCATTTTTACCTATCGATTTTATGGCTTTTTCTGGCGTAGTTTGACGTGCTGATTGCAACGGTACCATTGGATCGGGTGGATTTGATGTATTTTTTGACTCAGCCCAATTTGATGGAAAAAGCCGCTATTGGTCGAGAAGGCACTTCCATAAGGGAGCCATCAAAAATGGTCTTTTGAATGTCATTTTTACCTATCGATTTTATGGCTTTTTCCGGCGTAGTTTGACGTGCTGATTGCAACGGTACCATTGGATCTGGTGGATTTGATGTACTTTTCGACTCAGCTCAATTTGATGGAAAAAGCCGCTATTGGTCGAGAAGGCACTTCCATAAGGGAGCCATCAAAAATGGTCTTTTGAATGTCATTTTTACCTATCGATTTTATGGCTTTTTCTGGCGTAGTTTGACGTGCTGATTGCAACGGTACCATTGGATCGGGTGGATTTGATGTATTTTTCGACTCAGCCCAATTTGATGGAAAAAGGCCGCTATTGGCCGAGGAAGCACTTCCATAAGGGAGCCATCATAAATGGTCTTTTGAATGTCATTTTTACCTATCGATTTTATGGCTTTTTCTGGCGTAGTTTGACGTGCTGATTGCAACGGTACCATTGGATCGGGTGGATTCGATGTATTTTTCGACTCAGCCCAATTTGATGGAAAAAGCCGCTATTGGTCGAGAGGGCACTTCCATAAGGTAGCCATCAAAAATGGTCTTTTGAATGTCATTTTTACCTATCGATTTTATGGCTTTTTCTGACGTAGTTTGACGTGCTGATTGCAACAGTACCATTGGATCGGGTGGATTTGATGTATTTTTCGACTCAGCCCAATTTGATGGAAAAAGCCGCTATTGGTCGAGAAGGCACTTCCATAAGGGAGCCATCAAAAATGGTCTTTTGAATGTCATTTTTACCTATCGATTTTATGGCTTTTTCTGGCGTAGTTTGACGTGCTGATTGCAACGGTACCATTGGATCGGGTGGATTTGATGTATTTTTCGACTCAGCCCAATTTGATGGAAAAAGCCGCTATTGGTCGAGAGGGCACTTCCATAAGGGAGCCATCAAAAATGGTCTTTTGAATGTCATTTTTACCCATCGATTTTATGGCTTTTTCTGGCGTAGTTTGACGTGCTGATTGCAACGGTACCATTGGATCGGGTGGATTTGATGTATTTTTCGACTCAGCCCAATTTGATGGAAAAAGCCGCTATTGGTCGAGAGGGCACTTCCATAAGGGAGCCATCAAAAATGGTCTTTTGAATGTCATTTTTACCTATCGATTTTATGGCTTTTTCTGGCGTAGTTTGACGTGCTGATTGCAACGGTACCATTGGATCGGGTGGATTTGATGTATTTTTTGACTCAGCCCAATTTGATGGAAAAAGCCGCTATTGGTCGAGAAGGCACTTCCATAAGGGAGCCATCAAAAATGGTCTTTTGAATGTCATTTTTACCTATCGATTTTATGGCTTTTTCTCGCGTAGTTTGACGTGCTGATTGCAACGGTACCATTGGATCGGGTGGATTTGATGTATTTTTTAACTCAGCCCAATTTGATGGAAAAAGCCGCTATTGGTCGAGAAGGCACTTCCATAAGGGAGCCATCAAAAATGGTCTTTTGAATGTCATTTTTACCTATCGATTTTATGGCTTTTTCTGGCGTAGTTTGACGTGCTGATTGCAACGGTACCATTGGATCGGGTGGATTTGATGAATTTTTCGACTCAGCCCAATTTGATGGAAAAAGCCGCTATTGGTCGAGAAGGCACTTCCATAAGGGAGCCATCAAAAATGGTCTTTTGAATGTCATTTTTACCTATCGATTTTATGGCTTTTTCTGGCGTAGTTTGACGTGCTGATTGCAACGGTACCATTGGATCAGGTGGATTTGATGTATTTTTAAACTCAGCCCAATTTGATGGAAAAAGCCGCTATTGGTCGAGAAGGCACTTCCATAAGGGAGCCATCAAAAATGGTCTTTTGAATGTCATTTTTACCTATCGATTTTATGGCTTTTTCTGGCGTAGTTTGACGTGCTGATTGCAACGGTACCATTGGATCGGGTGGATTTGATGTATTTTTCGACTCAGCCCAATTTGATGGAAAAAGCCGCTATTGGTCGAGAAGGCACTTCCATAAGGGAGCCATCAAAAATGGTCTTTTGAATGTCATTTTTACCTATCGATTTTATGGCTTTTTCCTGCGTAGTTTGACGTGCTGATTGCAACGGTACCATTGGATCGGGTGGATTTGATGTATTTTTTGACTCAGCCCAATTTGATGGAAGAAGCCGCTATTGGTCGAGAAGGCACTTCCATAAGGGAGCCATCAAAAATGGTCTTTTGAATGTCATTTTTACCTATCGATTTTATGGCTTTTTCTGGCGTAGTTTGACGTGCTGATTGCAACGGTACCATTGGATCGGGTGGATTTGATGTATTTTTCGACTCAGCCCAATTTGATGGAAAAAGCCGCTATTGGTCGAGAAGGCACTTCCATAAGGGAGCCATCAAAAATGGTCTTTTGAATGTCATTTTTACCTATCGATTTTATGGCTTTTTCTGGCGTAGTTTGACGTGCTGATTGCAACGGTACCATTGGATCGGGTGGATTTGATGTACTTTTTGACTCAGCCCAATTTGATGGAAAAAGCCGCTATTGGTTGAGAAGGCACTTCCATAAGGGAGCCATCAAAAATGGTCTTTTGAATGTCATTTTTACCTATCGATTTTATGGCTTTTTCTGGCGTAGTTTGACGTGCTGATTGCAACGGTACCATTGGATCGGGTGGATTTGATGTATTTTTCGACTCAGCCCAATTTGATGGAAAAAGCCGCTATTGGCCGAGGAGGCACTTCCATAAGGGAGCCATCAAAAATGGTCCTTTGAATGTCATTTTTACCTATCGATTTTATGGCTTTTTCTGGCGTAGTTTGACGTGCTGATTGCAACGGTACCATTGGATCGGGTGGATTCGATGTATTTTTCGACTCAGCCCAATTTGATGGAAAAAGCCGCTATTGGTCGAGAGGGCACTTCCATAAGGTAGCCATCAAAAATGGTCTTTTGAATGTCATTTTTACCTATCGATTTTATGGCTTTTTCTGACGTAGTTTGACGTGCTGATTGCAACGGTACCATTGGATCGGGTGGATTTGATGTATTTTTCGACTCAGCCCAATTTGATGGAAAAAGCCGCTATTGGTCGAGAAGGCACTTCCATAAGGGAGCCATCAAAAATGGTCTTTTGAATGTCATTTTTACCTATCGATTTTATGGCTTTTTCTGGCGTAGTTTGACGTGCTGATTGCAACGGTACCATTCGATCGGGTGGATTTGATGTATTTTTCGACTCAGCCCAATTTGATGGAAAAAGCCGCTATTGGTCGAGAGGGCACTTCCATAAGGGAGCCATCAAAAATGGTCTTTTGAATGTCATTTTTACCTATCGATTTTATGGCTTTTTCTGGCGTAGTTTGACGTGCTGATTGCAACGGTACCATTGGATCGATTGGATTTGATGTATTTTTCGACTCAGCCCAATTTGATGGAAAAAGCCGCTATTGGTCGAGAAGGCACTTCCATAAGGGAGCCATCAAAAATGGTCTTTTGAATGTCATTTTTACCTATCGATTTTATGGCTTTTTGTGGCGTAGTTTGACGTGCTGATTGCAACGGTACCATTGGATCGGGTGGATTTGATGTATTTTTTGACTCAGCCCAATTTGATGGAAAAAGCCGCTATTGGTCGAGAAGGCACTTCCATAAGGGAGCCATCAAAAATGGTCTTTTGAATGTCATTTTTACCTATCGATTTTATGGCTTTTTCTGACGTAGTTTGACGTGCTGATTGCAACGGTACCATTGGATCGGGTGGATTTGATGTATTTTTCGACTCAGCCCAATTTGATGGAAAAAGCCGCTATTGGTCGAGAAGGCACTTCCATAAGGGAGCCATCAAAAATGGTCTTTTGAATGTCATTTTTACCTATCGATTTTATGGCTTTTTCTGACGTAGTTTGACGTGCTGATTGCAACGGTACCATTGGATCGGGTGGATTTGATGTATTTTTCGACTCAGCCCAATTTGATGGAAAAAGCTGCTATTGGTCGAGAAGGCACTTCCATAAGGGAGCCATCAAAAATGGTCTTTTGAATGTCATTTTTACCTATCGATTTTATGGCTTTTTCTGGCGTAGTTTGACGTGCTGATTGCAACGGTACCATTGGATCGGGTGGATTTGATGTACTTTTCGACTCAGCTCAATTTGATGGAAAAAGCCGCTATTGGTTGAGAAGGCACTTCCATAAGGGAGCCATCAAAAATGGTCTTTTGAATGTCATTTTTACCTATCGATTTTATGGCTTTTTCTGGCGTAGTTTGACGTGCTGATTGCAACGGTACCATTGGATCGGGTGGATTTGATGTATTTTTCGACTCAGCCCAATTTGATGGAAAAAGCTGCTATTGGCCGAGGAGGCACTTCCATAAGGGAGCCATCAAAAATGGTCCTTTGAATGTCATTTTTACCTATCGATTTTATGGCTTTTTCTGGCGTAGTTTGACGTGCTGATTGCAACGGTACCATTGGATCGGGTGGATTCGATGTATTTTTCGACTCAGCCCAATTTGATGGAAAGAGCCGCTATTGGTCGAGAGGGCACTTCCATAAGGTAGCCATCAAAAATGGTCTTTTGAATGTCATTTTTACCTATCGATTTTATGGCTTTTTCTGACGTAGTTTGACGTGCTGATTGCAACGGTACCATTGGATCGGGTGGATTTGATGTATTTTTCGACTCAGCCCAATTTGATGGAAAAAGCCGCTATTGGTCGAGAAGGCACTTCCATAAGGGAGCCATCAAAAATGGTCTTTTGAATGTCATTTTTACCTATCGATTTTATGGCTTTTTCTGGCGTAGTTTGACGTGCTGATTGCAACGGTACCATTGGATCGGGTGGATTTGATGTATTTTTCGACTCAGCCCAATTTGATGGAAAAAGCCGCTATTGGTCGAGAGGGCACTTCCATAAGGGAGCCATCAAAAATGGTCTTTTGAATGTCATTTTTACCTATCGATTTTATGGCTTTTTCTGGCGTAGTTTGACGTGCTGATTGCAACGGTACCATTGGATCGGGTGGATTTGATGTATTTTTCGACTCAGCCCAATTTGATGGAAAAAGCCGCTATTGGTCGAGAAGGCACTTCCATAAGGGAGCCATCAAAAATGGTCTTTTGAATGTCATTTTTACCTATCGATTTTATGGCTTTTTCTGGCGTAGTTTGACGTGCTGATTGCAACGGTACCATTGGATCGGGTGGATTTGATGTATTTTTTGACTCAGCCCAATTTGATGGAAAAAACCGCTATTGGTCGAGAAGGCACTTCCATAAGGGAGCCATCAAAAATGGTCTTTTGAATGTCATTTTTACCTATCGATTTTATGGCTTTTTCTGGCGTAGTTTGACGTGCTGATTGCAACGGTACCATTGGATCGGGTGGATTTGATGTATTTTTCGACTCAGCCCAATTTGATGGAAAAAGCCGCTATTGGTCGAGAAGGCACTTCCATAGGGAGCCATCAAAAATGGTCTTTTGAATGTCATTTTTACCTATCGATTTTATGGCTTTTTCTGGCGTAGTTTGACGTGCTGATTGCAACGGTACCATTGGATCGGGTGGATTTGATGTATTTTTCGACTCAGCCCAATTTGATGGAAAAAGCCGCTATTGGTCGAGAAGGCACTTCCATAAGGGAGTCATCAAAAATGGTCTTTTGAATGTCATTTTTACCTATCGATTTTATGGCTTTTTCTGGCGTAGTTTGACGTGCTGATTGCAACGGTACCATTGGATCGGGTGGATTTGATGTATTTTTCGACTCAACCCAATTTGATGGAAAAAGCCGCTATTGGTCGAGAAGGCACTTCCATAAGGGAGCCATCAAAAATGGTCTTTTGAATGTCATTTTTACCTATCGATTTTATGGCTTTTTCTGACGTAGTTTGACGTGCTGATTGCAACGGTACCATTGGATCGGGTGGATTTGATGTATTTTTCGACTCAGCCCAATTTGATGGAAAAAGCCGCTATTGGTCGAGAAGGCACTTCCATAAGGGAGCCATCAAAAATGGTCTTTTGAATGTCATTTTTACCTATCGATTTCATGGCTTTTTCTGGCGTAGTTTGACGTGCTGATTGCAACGGTACCATTGGATCGGGTGGATTTGATGTATTTTTCGACTCAGCCCAATTTGATGGAAAAAGCCGCTATTGGTCGAGAAGGCACTTCCATAAGGGAGCCATCAAAAATGGTCTTTTGAATGTCTATTTTACCTATCGATTTTATGGCTTTTTCTGGCGTAGTTTGACGTGCTGATTGCAACGGTACCATTGGATCGGGTGGATTTGATGTATTTTTCAACTCAGCCCAATTTGATGGAAAAAGCCGCTATTGGTCGAGAAGGCACTTCCATAAGGGAGCCATCAAAAATGGTCTTTTGAATGTCATTTTTACCTATCGATTTTATGGCTTTTTCTGGCGTAGTTTGACGTGCTGATTGCAACGGTACCATTGGATCGGGTGGATTTGATGTATTTTTCGACTCAGCCCAATTTGATGGAAAAAGCCGCTATTGGTCGAGAAGGCACTTCCATAAGGGAGCCATCAAAAATGGTCTTTTGAATGTCATTTTTACCTATCGATTTTATGGCTTTTTCTGGCGTAGTTTGACGTGCTGATTGCAACGGTACCATTGGATCGGGTGGATTTGATGTACTTTTCGACTCAGCTCAATTTGATGGAAAAAGCCGCTATTGGTCGAGAAGGCACTTCCATAAGGGAGCCATCAAAAATGGTCTTTTGAATGTCATTTTTACCTATCGATTTTATGGCTTCTTCTGGCGTAGTTTGACGTGCTGATTGCAACGGTACCATTGGATCGGGTGGATTTGATGTATTTTTCGACTCAGCCCAATTTGATGGAAAAAGCCGCTATTGGTCGAGAAGGCACTTCCATAAGGGAGCCATCAAAAATGGTCTTTTGAATGTCATTTTTACCTATCGATTTTATGGCTTTTTATGGCGTAGTTTGACGTGCTGATTGCAACGGTACCATTGGATCGGGTGGATTTGATGTATTTTTCGACTCAGCCCAATTTGATGGAAAAAGCCGCTATTGGTCGAGAAGGCACTTCCATAAGGGAGCCATCAAAAATGGTCTTTTGAATGTCATTTTTACCTATCGATTTTATGGCTTTTTATGGCGTAGTTTGACGTGCTGATTGCAACGGTACCATTGGATCGGGTGGATTTGATGTATTTTTCGACTCAGCCCAATTTGATGGAAAAAGCCGCTATTGGTCGAGAAGGCACTTCCATAAGGGAGCCATCAAAAATGGTCTTTTGAATGTCATTTTTACCTATCGATTTTATGGCTTTTTCTGGCGTAGTTTGACGTGCTGATTGCAACGGTACCATTGGATCGGGTGGATTTGATGTATTTTTCAACTCAGCCCAACTTGATGGAAAAAGCCGCTATTGGTCGAGAAGGCACTTCCATAAGGGAGCCATCAAAAATGGTCTTTTGAATGTCATTTTTACCTATCGATTTTATGGCTTTTTCTGGCGTAGTTTGACGTGCTGATTGCAACGGTACCATTGGATCGGGCGGATTTGATGTATTTTTCGACTCAGCCCAATTTGATGGAAAAAGCCGCTATTGGTCGAGAAGGCACTTCCATAAGGGAGCCATCAAAAATGGTCTTTTGAATGTCATTTTTACCTATCGATTTTATGGCTTTTTCTGGCGTAGTTTGACGTGCTGATTGCAACGGTACCATTGGATCGGGTGGATTTGATGTATTTTTCGACTCAGCCCAATTTGATGGAAAAAGCCGCTATTGGTCGAGAAGGCACTTCCATAAGGGAGCCATCAAAAATGGTCTTTTGAATGTCATTTTTACCTATCGATTTTATGGCTTTTTCTGGCGTAGTTTGACGTGCTGATTGCAACAGTACCATTGGATCGGGTGGATTTGATGTATTTTTCGACTCAGCCCAATTTGATGGAAAAAGCCGCTATTGGTCGAGAAGGCACTTCCATAAGGGAGCCATCAAAAATGGTCTTTTGAATGTCATTTTTACCTATCGATTTTATGGCTTTTTCTGGCGTAGTTTGACGTGCTGATTGCAACGGTACCATTGGATCGGGTGGATTTGATGTATTTTTCGACTCAGCCCAATTTGATGGAAAAAGCCGCTATTGGTCGAGAAGGCACTTCCATAAGGGAGCCATCAAAAATGGTCTTTTGAATGTCATTTTTACCTATCGATTTTATGGCTTTTTCTGGCGTAGTTTGACGTGCTGATTGCAACGGTACCATTGGATCGGGTGGATTTGATGTATTTTTCGACTCAGCCCAATTTGATGGAAAAAGCCGCTATTGGTCGAGAAGGCACTTCCATAAGGGAGCCATCAAAAATGGTCTTTTGAATGTCATTTTTACCTATCGATTTTATGGCTTTTTCTGGCGTAGTTTGACGTGCTGATTGCAACGGTACCATTGGATCGATTGGATTTGATGTATTTTTCGACTCAGCCCAATTTGATGGAAAAAGCCGCTATTGGTCGAGAAGGCACTTCCATAAGGGAGCCATCAAAAATGGTCTTTTGAATGTCATTTTTACCTATCGATTTTATGGCTTTTTATGGCGTAGTTTGACGTGCTGATTGCAACGGTACCATTGGATCGGGTGGAATTGATGTATTTTTCGACTCAGCCCAATTTGATGGAAAAAGCCGCTATTGGTCGAGAAGGCACTTCCATAAGGGAGCCATCAAAAATGGTCTTTTGAATGTCATTTTTACCTATCGATTTTATGGCTTTTTCTGGCGTAGTTTGACGTGCTGATTGCAACGGTACCATTGGATCGGGCGGATTTGATGTATTTTTCAACTCAGCCCAATTTGATGGAAAAAGCCGCTATTGGTCGAGAAGGCACTTCCATAAGGGAGCCATCAAAAATGGTCTTTTGATTGTCATTTTTACCTATCGATTTTATGGCTTTTTCTGGCGTAGTTTGACGTGCTGATTGCAACAGTACCATTGGATCGGGTGGATTTGATGTATTTTTCGACTCAGCCCAATTTGATGGAAAAAGCCGCTATTGGTCGAGAAGGCACTTCCATAAGGGAGCCATCAAAAATGGTCTTTTGAATGTCATTTTTACCTATCGATTTTATGGCTTTTTCTGGCGTAGTTTGACGTGCTGATTGCAACGGTACCATTGGATCGGGTGGATTCGATGTATTTTTCGACTCAGCCCAATTTGATGGAAAAAGCCGCTATTGGTCGAGAAGGCACTTCCATAAGGGAGCCATCAAAAATGGTCTTTTGAATGTCATTTTTACCTATCGATTTTATGGCTTTTTCTGGCGTAGTTTGACGTGCTGATTGCAACGGTACCATTGGATCGGGTGGATTTGATGTATTTTTCGACTCAGCCCAATTTGATGGAAAAAGCCGCTATTGGTTGAGAAGGCACTTCCATAAGGGAGCCATCAAAAATGGTCTTTTGAATGTCATTTTTACCTATCGATTTTATGGCTTTTTCTGGCGTAGTTTGACGTGCTGATTGCAACGGTACCATTGGATCAGGTGGATTTGATGTATTTTTCGACTCAGCCCAATTTGATGGAAAAAGCCGCTATTGGTCGAGAAGGCACTTCCATAAGGGAGCCATCAAAAATGGTCTTTTGAATGTCATTTTTACCTATCGATTTTATGGCTTTTTCTGGCGTAGTTTGATGTGCTGATTGCAACGGTACCATTGGATCGGGCGGATTTGATGTATTTTTCAACTCAGCCCAATTTGATGGAAAAAGCCGCTATTGGTCGAGAGGGCACTTCCATAAGGGAGCCATCAAAAATGGTCTTTTGATTGTCATTTTTACCTATCGATTTTATGGCTTTTTCTGGCGTAGTTTGACGTGCTGATTGCAACGGTACCATTGGATCGGGTGGATTTGATGTATTTTTCGACTCAGCCCAATTTGATGGAAAAAGCCGCTATTGGTCGAGAAGGCACTTCCATAAGGGAGCCATCAAAAATGGTCTTTTGAATGTCATTTTTACCTATCGATTTTATGGCTTTTTCTGGCGTAGTTTGACGTGCTGATTGCAACGGTACCATTGGATCGGGTGGATTTGATGTATTTTTCGACTCAGCCCAATTTGATGGAAAAAGCCGCTATTGGTCGAGAAGGCACTTCCATAAGGAAGCCATCAAAAATGGTCTTTTGAATGTCATTTTTACCTATCGATTTTATGGCTTTTTCTGGCGTAGTTTGACGTGCCGATTGCAACGGTACCAATGGATCGGGTGGATTTGATGTATTTTTCGACTCAGCCCAATTTGATGGAAAAAGCCGCTATTGGTCGAGAAGGCAGTTCCATAAGGGAGCCATCAAAAATGGTCTTTTGAATGTCATTTTTACCTATCGATTTTATGGCTTTTTCTGGCGTAGTTTGACGTGCTGATTGCAACGGTACCATTGGATCGGGTGGATTTGATGTATTTTTCGACTCAGCCCAATTTGATGGAAAAAGCCGCTATTGGTCGAAAAGGCACTTCCATAAGGGAGCCATCAAAAATGGTCTTTTGAATGTCATTTTTACCTATCGATTTTATGGCTTTTTATGGCGTAGTTTGACGTGCTGATTGCAACGGTACCATTGGATCGGGTGGATTTGATGTATTTTTCGACTCAGCCCAATTTGATGGAAAAAGCCGCTATTGGTCGAGAAGGCACTTCCATAAGGGAGCCATCAAAAATGGTCTTTTGAATGTCATTTTTACCTATCGATTTTATGGCTTTTTCTGGCGTAGTTTGATGTGCTGATTGCAACGGTACCATTGGATCGGGCGGATTTGATGTATTTTTCAACTCAGCCCAATTTGATGGAAAAAGCCGCTATTGGTCGAGAGGGCACTTCCATAAGGGAGCCATCAAAAATGGTCTTTTGATTGTCATTTTTACCTATCGATTTTATGGCTTTTTCTGGCGTAGTTTGACGTGCTGATTGCAACGGTACCATTGGATCGGGTGGATTTGATGTATTTTTCGACTCAGCCCAATTTGATGGAAAAAGCCGCTATTGGTCGAGAAGGCACTTCCATAAGGGAGCCATCAAAAATGGTCTTTTGAATGTCATTTTTACCTATCGATTTTATGGCTTTTTCTGGCGTAGTTTGACGTGCTGATTGCAACGGTACCATTGGATCGGGTGGATTTGATGTATTTTTCGACTCAGCCCAATTTGATGGAAAAAGCCGCTATTGGTCGAGAAGGCACTTCCATAAGGGAGCCATCAAAAATGGTCTTTTGAATGTCATTTTTACCTATCGATTTTATGGCTTTTTCTGGCGTAGTTTGACGTGCTGATTGCAACGGTACCATTGGATCGGGTGGATTTGATGTATTTTTTGACTCAGCCCAATTTGATGGAAAAAGCCGCTATTGGTCGAGAAGGCACTTCCATAAGGGAGCCATCAAAAATGGTCTTTTGAATGTCATTTTTACCTATCGATTTTATGGCTTTTTCTGGCGTAGTTTGACGTGCTGATTGCAACGGTACCATTGGATCGGGTGGATTTGATGTATTTTTCGACTCAGCCCAATTTGATGGAAAAAGCCACTATTGGCCGAGAAGGCACTTCCATAAGGGAGCCATCAAAAATGGTCTTTTGAATGTCATTTTTACCTATCGATTTTATGGCTTTTTCTGGCGTAGTTTGACGTGCTGATTGCAACGGTACCATTGGATCGGGTGGATTCGATGTATTTTTCGACTCAGCCCAATTTGATGGAAAAAGCCGCTATTGGTCGAGAGGGCACTTCCATAAGGTAGCCATCAAAAATGGTCTTTTGAATGTCATTTTCACCTATCGATTTTATGGCTTTTTCTGGCGTAGTTTGACGTGCTGATTGCAACGGTACCATTGGATCGGGTGGATTTGATGTATTTTTCGACTCAGCCCAATTTGATGGAAAAAGCCGCTATTGGTCGAGAAGGCACTTCCATAAGGGAGCCATCAAAAATGGTCTTTTGAATGTCATTTTTACCTATCGATTTTATGGCTTTTTCTGGCGTAGTTTGACGTGCTGATTGCAACGGTACCATTGGATCGGGTGGATTTGATGTATTTTTTGACTCAGACCAATTTGATGGAAAAAGCCGCTATTGGTTGAGAAGGCACTTCCATAAGGGAGCCATCAAAAATGGTCTTTTGAATGTCATTTTTACCTATCGATTTTATGGCTTTTTCTGGCGTAGTTTGACGTGCTGATTGCAACGGTACCATTGGATCGGGTGGAATTGATGTACTTTTCGACTCAGCCCAATTTGATGGAAAAAGCCGCTATTGGCCGAGAAGGCACTTACATAAGGGAACCATCAAAAATGGTCTTTTGAATGTCATTTTTACCTATCGATTTTATGGCTTTTTCTGGCGTAGTTTGACGAGCTGATTGCAACGGTACCATTGGATCGGGTAGATTTGATGTACTTTTCGACTCAGCTCAATTTGATGGAAAAAGCCGCTATTGGTCGAGAAGGCACTTCCATAAGGGAGCCATCAAAAATGGTCTTTTGAATGTCATTTTTACCTATCGATTTTATGGCTTTTTCTGGCGTAGTTTGACGTGCTGATTGCAACGGTACCATTGGATCGGGTGGATTTGATGTATTTTTCGACTCAGCCCAATTTGATGGAAAAAGCCGCTATTGGTCGAGAAGGCACTTCCATAAGGGAGCCATCAAAAATGGTCTTTTGAATGTCATTTTTACCTATCGATTTTATGGCTTTTTCTGGCGTAGTTTGACGTGCTGATTGCAACGGTACCATTGGATCGGGTGGATTTGATGTATTTTTCGACTCAGCCCAATTTGATGGAAAAAGCCGCTATTGGTCGAGAAGGCACTTCCATAAGGGAGCCATCAAAAATGGTCTTTTGAATGTCATTTTTACCTATCGATTTTATGGCTTTTTCTGGCGTAGTTTGACGTGCTGATTGCAACGGTACCATTGGATCGGGTGGATTTGATGTATTTTTCGACTCAGCCCAATTTGATGGAAAAAGCCGGTATTGGCCGAGAAGGCACTTCCATAAGGGAGCCATCAAAAATGGTCTTTTGAATGTCATTTTTACCTATCGATTTTATGGCTTTTTCTGGCGTAGTTTGACGTGCTGATTGCAACGGTACCATTGGATCGGGTGGATTTGATGTATTTTTCGACTCAGCCCAATTTGATGGAAAAAGCCGCTATTGGTCGAGAAGGCACTTCCATAAGGGAGCCATCAAAAATGGTCTTTTGAATGTCATTTTTACCTATCGATTTTATGGCTTTTTCTGGCGTAGTTTGACGTGCTGATTGCAACGGTACCATTGGATCGGGTGGATTCGATGTATTTTTCGACTCAGCCCAATTTGATGGAAAAAGCCGCTATTGGTCGAGAGGGCACTTCCATAAGGGAGCCATCAAAAATGGTCTTTTGAATGTCATTTTTACCTATCGATTTTATGGCTTTTTCTGGCGTAGTTTGACGTGCTGATTGCAACAGTACCATTGGATCGGGTGGATTTGATGTATTTTTCGACTCAGCCCAATTTGATGGAAAAAGCCGCTATTGGTCGAGAGGGCACTTCCATAAGGGAGCCATCAAAAATGGTCTTTTGAATGTCATTTTTACCTATCGATTTTATGGCTTTTTCTGGCGTAGTTTGACGTGCTGATTGCAACGGTACCATTGGATCGGGTGGATTTGATGTATTTTTCGACTCAGCCCAATTTGATGGAAAAAGCCGCTATTGGTCGAGAAGGCACTTCCATAAGGGAGCCATCAAAAATGGTCTTTTCAATGTCATTTTTACCTATCGATTTTATGGCTTTTTCTGGCGTAGTTTGACGTGCTGATTGCAACGGTACCATTGGATCGGGTGGATTTGATGTATTTTTCGACTCAGCCCAATTTGATGGAAAAAGCCGCTATTGGTCGAGAAGGCACTTCCATAAGGGAGCCATCAAAAATGGTCTTTTGAATGTCATTTTTACCTATCGATTTTATGGCTTTTTCTGGCGTAGTTTGACGTGCTGATTGCAACGGTACCATTGGATCGGGTGGATTTGATGTATTTTTCGACTCAGCTCAATTTGATGGAAAAAGCCGCTATTGGTCGAGAAGGCACTTCCATAAGGAAGCCATCAAAAATGGTCTTTTGAATGTCATTTTTACCTATCGATTTTATGGCTTTTTCTGGCGTAGTTTGACGTGCCGATTGCAACGGTACCAATGGATCGGGTGGATTTGATGTATTTTTCGACTCAGCCCAATTTGATGGAAAAAGCCGCTATTGGTCGAGAAGGCAGTTCCATAAGGGAGCCATCAAAAATGGTCTTTTGAATGTCATTTTTACCTATCGATTTTATGGCTTTTTCTGGCGTAGTTTGACGTGCTGATTGCAACGGTACCATTGGATCGGGTGGATTTGATGTATTTTTCGACTCAGCCCAATTTGATGGAAAAAGCCGCTATTGGTCGAGAAGGCACTTCCATAAGGGAGCCATCAAAAATGGTCTTTTGAATGTCATTTTTACCTATCGATTTTATGGCTTTTTCTGGCGTAGTTTGACGTGCTGATTGCAACGGTACCATTGGATCGGGTGGATTTGATGTATTTTTCGACTCAGCCCAATTTGATGGAAAAAGCCGCTATTGGTCGAGAAGGCACTTCCATAAGGGAGCCATCAAAAATGGTCTTTTGAATGTCATTTTTACCTATCGATTTTATGGCTTTTTCTGGCGTAGTTTGACGTGCTGATTGCAACGGTACCATTGGATCGGGTGGATTTGATGTATTTTTCGACTCAGCCCAATTTGATGGAAAAAGCCGCTATTGGTCGAGAAGGCACTTCCATAAGGGAGCCATCAAAAATGGTCTTTTGAATGTCATTTTTACCTATCGATTTTATGGCTTTTTCTGGCGTAGTTTGACGTGCTGATTGCAACGGTACCATTGGATCGGGTGGATTTGATGTATTTTTCGACTCAGCCCAATTTGATGGAAAAAGCCGCTATTGGTCGAGAAGGCACTTCCATAAGGGAGCCATCCAAAATGGTCTTTTGAATGTCATTTTTACCTATCGATTTTATGGCTTTTTCTGGCGTAGTTTGACGTGCTGATTGCAACGGTACCATTGGATCGGGTGGATTTGATGTATTTTTCGACTCAGCCCAATTTGATGGAAAAAGCCGCTATTGGTCGAGAAGGCACTTCCATAAGGGAGCCATCAAAAATGGTCTTTTGAATGTCATTTTTACCTATCGATTTTATGGCTTTTTCTGGCGTAGTTTGACGTGCTGATTGCAACGGTACCATTGGATCGGGTGGATTCGATGTATTTTTCGACTCAGCCCAATTTGATGGAAAAAGCCGCTATTGGTCGAGAAGGCACTTCCATAAGGGAGCCATCAAAAATGGTCTTTTGAATGTCATTTTTACCTATCGATTTTATGGCTTTTTCTGGCGTAGTTTGACGTGCTGATTGCAACGGTACCATTGGATCGGGTGGATTTGATGTATTTTTCGACTCAGCCCAATTTGATGGAAAAAGCCGCTATTGGTCGAGAAGGCACTTCCATAAGGGAGCCATCAAAAATGGTCTTTTGAATGTCATTTTTACCTATCGATTTTATGGCTTTTTCTGGCGTAGTTTGACGTGCTGATTGCAACGGTACCATTGGATCGGGTGGATTTGATGTATTTTTCGACTCAGCCCAATTTGATGGAAAAAGCCGCTATTGGTCGAGAAGGCACTTCCATAAGGGAGCCATCAAAAATGGTCTTTTGAATGTCATTTTTACCTATCGATTTTATGGCTTTTTCTGGCGTAGTTTGACGTGCTGATTGCAACTGTACCATTGGATCGGGTGGATTTGATGTATTTTTCGACTCAGCCCAATTTGATGGAAAAAGCCGCTATTGGTCGAGAAGGCACTTCCATAAGGGAGCCATCAAAAATGGTCTTTTGAATGTCATTTTTACCTATCGATTTTATGGCTTTTTCTGGCGTAGTTTGACGTGCTGATTGCAACGGTACCATTGGATCGGGTGGATTTGATGTATTTTTCGACTCAGCCCAATTTGATGGAAAAGCCGCTATTGGTCGAGAAGGCACTTCCATAAGGGAGCCATCAAAAATGGTCTTTTGAATGTCATTTTTACCTATCGATTTTATGGCTTTTTCTGGCGTAGTTTGACGTGCTGATTGCAACGGTACCATTGGATCGGGTGGATTTGATGTATTTTTCGACTCAGCCCAATTTGATGGAAAAAGCCGCTATTGGTCGAGAAGGCACTTCCATAAGGGAGCCATCAAAAATGGTCTTTTGAATGTCATTTTTACCTATCGATTTTATGGCTTTTTCTGGCGTAGTTTGACGTGCTGATTGCAACGGTACCATTGGATCGGGTGGATTTGATGTATTTTTCGACTCAGCCCAATTTGATGGAAAAAGCCGCTATTGGTCGAGAGGGCACTTCCATAAGGGAGCCATCAAAAATGGTTTTTTGAATGTCATTTTTACCTATCGATTTTATGGCTTTTTCTGGCGTAGTTTGACGTGCTGATTGCAACGGTACCATTGGATCGGGTGGATTTGATGTATTTTTCGACTCAGCCCAATTTGATGGAAAAAGCCGCTATTGGTCGAGAAGGCACTTCCATGAGGGAGCCATCAAAAATGGTCATTTGAATGTCATTTTTACCTATCGATTTTATGGCTTTTTCTGGCGTAGTTTGACGTGCTGATTGCAACGGTACCATTGGATCGGGTGGATTTGATGTATTTTTCGACTCAGCCCAATTTGATGGAAAAAGCCGCTATTGGTCGAGAAGGCACTTCCATAAGGGAGCCATCGAAAATGGTCTTTTGAATGTCATTTTTACCTATCGATTTTATGGCTTTTTCTGGCGTAGTTTGACGTGCTGATCGCAACTGTACCATTGGATCGGGTGGATTTGATGTATTTTTCGACTCAGCCCAATTTGATGGAAAAAGTCAATGTTGACCAAAAATGCATTTCTACCGCACACATCAGTAAGCCGTCAAAAATGGTCATTTGAATGTCATTTTTACCTATCGATTTTATGGCTTTTCCTGGCGTAGTTTGACGTGCTGATTGCAACGGTACCATTGGATCGGGTGGATTTGATGTATTTTTCGACTCAGCCCAATTTGATGGAAAAAGCCGCTATTGGTCGAGAAGGTACTTCCATAAGGGAGCCATCAAAAATGGTCTTTTGAATGTCATTTTTACCTATCGATTTTATGGCTTTTTCTGGCGTAGTTTGACGTGCTGATTGCAACGGTACCATTGGATCGGGTGGATTTGATGTATTTTTCGACTCAGCCCAATTTGATGGAAAAAGCCGCTATTGGTCGAGAAGGCACTTCCATAAGGGAGCCATCAAAAATGGTCTTTTGAATGTCATTTTTACCTATCGATTTTATGGCTTTTTCTGGCGTAGTTTGACGTGCTGATTGCAACGGTACCATTGGATCGGGTGGATTTGATGTATTTTTCGACTCAGCCCAATTTGATGGAAAAAGCCACTATTGGTCGAGAGGGCACTTCCATAAGGGAGCCATCAAAAATGGTCTTTTGAATGTCATTTTTACCTATCGATTTTATGGCTTTTTCTGGCGTAGTTTGACGTGCTGATTGCAACGGTACCATTGGATCGGGTGGATTCGATGTATTTTTCGACTCAGCCCAATTTGATGGAAAAAGCCGCTATTGGTCGAGAAGGCACTTCCATAAGGGAGCCATCCAAAATGGTCTTTTGAATGTCATTTTTACCTATCGATTTTATGGCTTTTTCTGGCGTAGTTTGACGTGCTGATTGCAACGGTACCATTGGATCGGGTGGATTTGATGTATTTTTCGACTCAGCCCAATTTGATGGAAAAAGCCGCTATTGGTCGAGAAGGCACTTCCATAAGGGAGCCATCAAAAATGGTCTTTTGAATGTCATTTTTACCTATCGATTTTATGGCTTTTTCTGGCGTAGTTTGACGTGCTGATTGCAACTGTACCATTGGATCGGGTGGATTTGATGTATTTTTCGACTCAGCCCAATTTGATGGAAAAAGCCGCTATTGGTCGAGAAGGCACTTCCATAAGGGAGCCATCAAAAATGGTCTTTTGAATGTCATTTTTACCTATTGATTTTATGGCTTTTTCTGGCGTAGTTTGACGTGCTGATTGCAACGGTACCATTGGATCGGGTGGATTTGATGTATTTTTCGACTCAGCCCAATTTGATGGAAAAAGCCGCTATTGGTCGAGAAGGCACTTCCATAAGGGAGCCATCAAAAATGGTCTTTTGAATGTCATTTTTACCTATCGATTTTATGGCTTTTTCTGGCGTAGTTTGACGTGCTGATTGCAACGGTACCATTGGATCGGGTGGATTTGATGTATTTTTCGACTCAGCCCAATTTGATGGAAAAAGTCAATATTGACCGAAAATGCATTTCTACCGCACACATCAGTAAGCCGTCAAAAATGGTCTTTTGAATGTCATTTTTACCTATCGATTTTATGGCTTTTTCTGGCGTAGTTTGACGTGCTGATTGCAACGGTACCATTGGATCGGGCGGATTTGATGTATTTTTCGACTCAGCCCAATTTGATGGAAAAAGCCGCTATTGGTCGAGGAGGCACTTCCATAAGGGAGCCATCAAAAATGGTCTTTTGAATGTCATTTTTACCTATCGATTTTATGGCATTTTCTGGCGTAGTTTGACGTGCTGATTGCAACGGTACCATTGGATCGGGTGGATTTGATGTATTTTTCGACTAAGCCCAATTTGATGGAAAAAGCCGCTATTGGTCGAGAAGGCACTTCCATAAGGGAGCCATCCAAAATGGTCTTTTGAATGTCATTTTTACCTATCGATTTTATGGCTTTTTCTGGCGTAGTTTGACGTGCTGATTGCAACGGTACCATTGGATTGGGTGGATTTGATGTATTTTTCGACTCAGCCCAATTTGATGGAAAAAGCCGCTATTGGTCGAGAAGGCACTTCCATAAGGGAGCCATCAAAAATGGTCTTTTGAAAGTCATTTTTACCTATCGATTTTATGGCTTTTTCTGGCGTAGTTTGACGTGCTGATTGCAACGGTACCATTGGATCGTGTGGATTTGATGTATTTTTCGACTCAGCCCAATTTGATGGAAAAAGCCGCTATTGGTCGAGAAGGCACTTCCATAAGGGAGCCATCAAAAATGGTCTTTTGAATGTCATTTTTACCTATCGATTTTATG